>JAHZNF010003096.1:0-28758 GCA_027744215.1 Troglopedetes dispersus | reverse complement strand
CTTAGATCTAGCGAAAAAATAATACTATATGTACATCATCTGTGATCTTAGTTACAAAATAAAGAACATGTTCCATCAAATGATAATGCATTGTTTAACTACAAAAATTTCAGATATTAACACAAAATACAACTTTGTGCTAAACGGTGCGTCGTGATCACTGAATATTTTAAAAGGAACAAAATGTGAATGAAGTTGAGAAATAATCTTCGTTTTCGCATCCGGTGTCAAACGTGCTTGTGCTTTGTTACCGCTCGCATGTTAATTCAATGAAATCTTTAGCAAAACATAATCAATAGTTTTGTTACTCAGACACATTCACGAACATTTTTCAAACATGCACTCGTTAACTTACGACTTCCCACTGATTAATATTGTTCGTAACAAAATGTGAACCAAACTTTTATTTGCAGATGGAAAAAATTGACAGGGCATACACCAACATGTTTTTATAGTAATATCTGCAGAAAGTGTAGAATTATGCTTATTTCTTGTAGACTCCAGCCAAACTCACTCACACACAATTACGTTCATGGATTTTTCAATAGCGTTGCAGAAAAAAAATATGGCAGTGGTATTAATACAAACTTTTTTTTAAAGAAAGAGTTGACATTTTTTAAACATGCTTTTAAATGTCACGTTAAAAAAGCTTTGACAGAATCGAAGAAGATTCACAATAACACGTTTTTATGAAAAAAGAAAAACCATTCGCAACGAAAAAGGGGACAACTTTCAGCAACAAAAGCTAACGAAAGAAGTCAGTGCAAACTTTTTTTTTTGTTGAACAAGACAAGTTCTGGAGAAAAAGCCCAAGCCATTTATAATTACATAATGTGGTCCTTTTCTAGGAAAATATTTACAGCCAGTCAAATTACATCATATAAGTTATTGTAATACTTAAAGTATATATGCAATCAATATACGAACCGTTATTTAGTATATTCCATATTATACGTGACTATATTTTCATTACCTCGTACAAGGGAAACTGTAATTATTTAGCCATTTCTATCATATTTTGAGTACTGAAATTCCACTTTCAAAGAAAATTGATGATTGGTTCTATTTTTGGTAAGCCGATTTCCTTCTGGCAACTCTTGATTAAAGGACTTTTCCCCATTGCTGAACACTTTCTAAAATTTTCACTGATGGGAGAATTCCTTTGATGGGCTCAAAATACGAAAGTTGCCTTCTGAGCATAAGGGAGCATAATTAAATATGAAAGCGTAATAACTTTTTTTTAAAGGTATTTTATTAATTTTGCTACAGGCCAAAATGTAAATAATAAGCTGGATTCCCTGGTCATTGCTATTACAAATCCTGTTCAGCAATCTGAAATGCGATATTACGAAATCCAATCTTGATATCACTGCCGATGTGTATCGAATATAATAAAATTACAGGGTACAGTGACTTTCGATACGGCTAATCTGGTTTTTTGCAGCATCCAGCGAACATCCTGTTCAAGTGTTTTATTATTTGATGCCTGTTCGAAACTAATTTAATTTTCTGTGTTTTATTGAATGATAGAAATGGCAGGCTTCATACTTGCTCATGGTATTTCGATGATGTTGTGTATCGTGGTAGGAACCTCTGAGTAGGTAATGTACAGCTTGGTGTAATCTGATAAAGTTATAATATGGCTGATCGGATAATACAATGAAGGACTAACTAGCTCAATGGTTCGACATGTGGTTGTGTAGGAAATTGAGGAAAATGGCTTGCTTCTATTCGTTTACCCCACCTTTCCTTTCCAACAAAATATGACAGTTATTGAATCAATAATCTGATTTGAAATAAATTTTTTCTGACGGATGGTCCACACTAGTACTAGTGAAAAAGAAATCCTATTTTTTGTACCGTTTTTTTCTCTCTGTGTGTATATGTGTTGTTTGGGTTTTTTATTCTGGTGTGTGAAAAAGTTACATGGTCGTTGGTAAATCTATTCCCATTTCTCTTTGAGTTATATTTATGTATCTACATATCTTCTTTATTTTAAAAGTTTTAAAAAATTATGGAGTAAGTAAATATGATGAGTATGTAAGTCTGACAGTTTCTTGTTTGATAGTAACACTGCGAACACAGTAATTGAAGATTTTTTTTTGCTAGAAAGAGCTTGTGAAGCAAAAAAAGTAAACTGCGTAATCGTAAAAGCGTATGTACTTCGGGCTCTTTTTAAAAATTCCTCCAGAATTTTGCAATACTTTCTTTGATGAGTTGATTGTTGACGTCGTGTTTCTAAAGGTAAGTATGTACAGTTGCAAAAATAACCGGAAAGCATCAAGTCTGGAGCCACAAAAAATGAGTTTTCAGCCTAATTAATTTGGGAAATATCTATCAGAGATGCTTTCGAAGAAGAGAAGGAGAAGGAGCACAAAAAGAAACTGAGAGTCAACATATAGCTTGTAAGGACACAATACGGTTAGTCAACAAGATTTCATATATTTGGAAACATTAGAGCAGTGATGTAGGGGAGAAATCATATTTACTCTACTATGCTTCTCATTGAAATGATTATTAAAAAAAGGAAGACTTGGTATTGTGAAATCGATATGTTGATAAGAGAATGCTTTTCTTAGATCTAGCGAAAAAAGTGGAACGCTGTAGTCATAAATTGGTAAGATGAAGAACAAGGAAATAGAGAAATAACAGTAGTTGATAATGAATTGAAATCTCACAGCTTTCAATCTCTATGGTACAAAGCTGCCTGTCCATAGGGAAGTAACGTAGATCCATAGGACACGAAGCAGTCACAGTCAATCTACAAAGAGAATTGGCACAGAAAAAAACGAGGAAATTCAAATAGATTACTTTTCTTTTTATCACCGAGGATTCCACATGAAAATTTTTATGGTGCTCAACCCATCTCCTTCACACTCTCAACTGAGCCATGACAATAATCGTAATAATAATATTATTGGGATTTTCTTCGATGTTGCTTGTCTGAAGGGGAAACGTGGATGAACAAAAAATATACAATAATCATGTTAGTATAGTGCAATAGTTATAGCTTTGCTTTCCAATGTACACAATGAAGTGTCTGTAAGTGTGTGAATGTGTGTGAGGGCTTTTGTGCACATTGTAATTTTATCCGGAAATAAAACTTGTACGATAACATACGAAATAAAATATTATGTACACAAAAGTGCAGATCGATACCACTGTTTGCTTGTGCGAATACGTTTCTTTCACGACATCAATGTAAGTAAAAAGGAAAAGAAAAAAAAAGAAGAAAATCTAGAATATTTTGAATGCTATTGTGTACGTGACATATTATACGTAATAATAATATGCATAATGTTTTCTCTGCTCAACGAGTTAAAGCCATATTTACTGGAAATGTCCCAAACAAAAAGTAAGTACTTTGGACAGGCACGCTGCTGCCATTATATTGACAACAATAGAAATGATGAGAAGAGAGATTTTAGGTGCTTTTTTCGAATTGACATCGAAGACGGGGAAAAAGAGGTGTTTTATGTTCGTTTGATGTGAACTCTGCTGAATAGAAGGATGTCAAAAAAAGAAAATCAGATAAGGAAACGGGGAAACTTGAATAATTTAAATACAAGGGTATTAAGAATGGATTTTCCCTTTTTTATAGAAAAAAGGATAGAAATGTGAGACTACTCCAGATTTGCTGAAAGAGAAAGAAAGATTGTGTTACGACGTAAGTTATATATTTACATACCGAATCGATCTCAGAACGTCTCCATCTTGTGAAATCCGAAGAAACTCGTTCTGAGTCGTGGCTGTATGGAAGTAAGATTTCTTTTCATTTACAAAGAAAGTATCCGGCACCCAAAGCGTTTTGAGAAACTCTGAACCCACCTACAAAACAAACAATATAATTGAACTTGCATGGTTGACCACCACCACCCAACTTGCTTCAAGCCTTAACATTCAAATGCACAGCGCAATTTTATTTGCACAAGTTATAAACCAATGACACCACATATTATCATGACATTACACCATACTACAAACCCCCTTTTAGTTCATGTCTCCAAGAAGACAACATAAAGTAGGATTAACGACAAGTTGGAGAAGAGGACAGGAAAAAGTGTTATTTACTGATAGTGTGGTAATTCCAGGAGGCCCTTTGAATTTTAGCCGAGGATCCTTCCACGTCTGGCGAAAGTAGAAGTCCACAGTAAAATCCTTATCACGGCGGCCACAACATGAAACACGACAAACGCACATGATTAATAACATTGCTCTGTGGAGCGTAACGGAATCTACTTAAACTCCAACAAAGTTACTAGTGTGTTACAAGAAGAAGACAGTCAAAAGTAAAACTAAATGCTAGTTATAAAAAGTCTATTTTGTCTACAAGAAAGTGTTACGTAAAGGAGTACAGTGGAAGGAGGCAGCCAACAATTCTGAATAAGTAATTTTCCAATAAGCGTTTGTGTAGCTTGTTCTGTTTCTGCGACGGAGAACTTTGCTCAAATGAGTTAGTTAAGGAATTGACTATATCTCGGATGACTCCTTCCACTTACCACATTTGGTATAGAGAAGAGAAGAAGAAAGATAGAGACTATAGAAGAGAGAGAGTAGAGTATTAGAGAACTATGTCTACATTAACAACTACATAGAAGAAAGACAGAGAAAGATTTTGTAAGAGAGAAAGAAGTAGACAGATAGACAGAAAGAGAAGAGAAAGAGACAGAAGAAGAAAGAGAGAAAAGAGAGCAGGTGCAAGGAAGAACACTATCCACACATAAAAACAGAGGAAAGATAGATATACTTTTTCATTTTATTTCACTTTGTTTTTCTTTATTTGCCTTTAATTATTTCCCATTTTTTTCTCGCGAAAACATGGTAGGGAGAAACAAGAGGAGTAGCGCTAGCATGTCAGTTAATGATTGTAATGAATCAGAGGTAATCAGAACTTCTCACAGGCGATGATCACAACAGAAAAATTAAATCAACGCATGTGAAAAAAAAAACAACAGAAGGATGGTCACATTGAATGAGAAGGTTATAAGCGCAGTTTGTAAGGAAAGCGGATTTTTGAACGTGAAAGCAAAACTCAAACACAAACGAATTCTATTTTTGTCAAATCTGAATTGTATATATTCTTCATGTATTTTTCATGGAAAATGCAAAAATATATTGTGTGATTGCTGTTGTGTTGCATGGGTTTGTGTGTATTTACAATTAACGCTCTGTCAATATTGAACGGGAAAAGTACGTTTGTGGGGGAATGTAAGACTTTGTTGACTATGCCTGGCTTTAATAATTTCATTTTGGGAACGGATTGTAAAGAAAATAGGTGACTGTTACTATATTATATAATATTTGTTGTGATGAGTGTGGTTTGCTCTTTGATGTGGTTCAGGCAGAGCAACATGAGGGCGTACTTATATCAACAATTTCCGAGGTAGTCGTGCATGAGTAATGTCTGCACTGTTGCGATACCAATGTTACCTGATTCAGGGCATGTATTTTGTTGCGGTGTGGTGAGGTGTGATATGTGATTTACGTTCAAGTTAAGCGTACCAAATGTAATTTACTGCTTTCTGCATGAATCAAGAAAGGGAGATCTGTGTGTGGAGATTGGCAAATCTGCAGAGTCACTCCAAATGCCACATACATACATACATTTTTTTATCATACTTCGGTACTACATTAAACTAAGGAAATAGTTTATATCAAGCGAACTGCAATGGTTTGAGTAACCCGTAACATAAAATAGCCATAAAGAGCAAAAACGTATGAAACTTTTTCAATTCACTTACAAAAGCTACGGCTTTCTTCCTAAAATATTTTTTTTTGATTATTGAATTTTTAAAAACGTTTTGAAATGTGGCGAGATTATGTGAACATTTGTGGAATAAAGAAAGTAAGCAGTTGTTTGACACTCACGAACAAAGACTTCGCAAACAAGGGTCGGGTGTAGGTAGGCACATTATACTTGCTAAATATTGAATATTTCAAACTCGTTAGCAAGTCAGTTTATGTTTAAATTGCATATATGTATTCAGTTGGAAAAGTGGAACGTATAGGAATATGTATTACCATCATCAAGCAGTTATCAAGTGCCATTCGAGCCTTGCTTGCATGCCTTTTGAACGGAAGTGTTTGCTCCAGAGACAACAGTAAAAAAAGACCGAGGAAGACAAAGCGAGTTCTGGAGCACGTGAACAAATCGCACATAATCTCTTACCTCGATATGTATTATCATCATCAAGCAGTTATCAAGTGCCATTCGAGCCTTGCTTGCATGCCTTTTGAACGGAAGTGTTTGCTCCAGAGACAATAGTAAAAAAAGACAGAGGAAGACAAAGCGAGTTCTGGAGCACGTGCACAAATCGCACATAATCTCTCACCTCGACAAAAGCATAATTCATGAGGAAAAATAAAAAAAACGCTAGTTAAAATATTTTAGTTGAATTCGCAAAAACAAATCAAAGTCAACAAATTGCTGACAAAAGCTGCTCATGTTATCAATCACATTCGTTGCTTATGTTCAAGTCAGCACAGATTATGCATGTTGGATATTTTTTGGTATGTCATTACGTAACTATGATGCTACACGTATTACACTTAGACAGTTTTTATGCACTCGGAAAGGACAGAAGAAAGAAGGAGAAGAATAGAAACAATTAATGTTGTTTTACCCAGAGTTAGGGTCCTTTTTGTATAATGACAGTAAGAATAACATTGTGTATAATAATAACAATAAACATAATAATATATACATAAATATCATACATTAGAAGTTAATTAAAACATGTAAAACAGTCAAATAAACACTGAGTTTGTAAATAAAGAGAATAAGGACAGAATATGGTTGAAATACCATTTGGACTTCTGAGACGGAACTGATGGAGAGTACATACATTGTCACCCCCACAACAACCGGTTCACCTAATTATTACAAGCATCAACCTTTCTTAATATTTTCCTTTTTCATTTATCCCAGCCACATTTTTAAAAAATCATCTCAAATTCATCTTGCTTTTAAAGATTTTTAAGCTCGATTCGTAATTATTATCCCATTAAGTTTTTTTTTGGAAACAAATCATTAAACAATTATTGGAATAATAAACTTGTGTGATAATTCGAGCTTCATAATTAAGACCACCCAATTGTTCACCATCATTAACAGTTCAGTCATCTTCAATTAAAATGAAAAGTGCTCACGCCTGTCCCATTAGAAACTATTCTTTTTATTAAAAACGAATGGATGCAATTAATTTCCATTTTAATACGAGTTGACCTCGGCTATAAGTTACACTGATGTTATTTTTTGGGTTAAGGTAATTCTTCCTCAAGCAAAGGGTTTTCTTTTTATACAAGTCTACTTATTAAATTAGCACAGAAGTGTTAATAAACGTGCGGCAGATAGTTGTCATTAGTATGACGAATGATGTGATACTACGTTTGTAACTAAATTAGTTAATATTAATTTTGAGAGAGCTAGTGTGTTTTCAAGTGAGATCTAACAAGTTCTGCTATTTTCCTTACGTTTGCATAAAAGTCTTGTGCCGTAGGAGCATGATTTATGTGCAAAAATATGAAAATAGAAAGGCTTTCTTTGTGACGAAGGTACGTATTTAAACAAAATGTTTATGGCAGTCTTACTATTATTATTTTAGTGGGATCCATGCGCTTTTGCTTTTTGTGTGAATTTATTTCTCCTACAAAAAAACATGTTGAATATTGTAAAACGCCTAAAAACTTAACGAAACTCGTCGGGAGATTGTGCCCCGAAACTGGTACTTATTAACCATGTACCATTCCTAAGCATATTTATAAGCAAAATGTGTGTCACTTGCCAATACGATTTTCTATTAAGTAGGAACCGAGCAACCAGTAATTTAAACAAAATATTCATTCATATGTAGTAATTACGTAGTAATTATATGATTAGTAATGCTGCGATAAATAGTGCAAACAAAGAAGAAAACTAGCAGTGCCTGTGAGAGAAGCCCACGTGCACAAACAACGTTCCAGTTAGTACTAAATATTTTATCTCTTGGTATTTAGTGCAAGGTTAAAAAAACGAACAATATTCCGTCTTACAACGCAAATATAAACATAAAAACATATTTGAAGCAGGACAATTTGTGTAATTATCCTGGTGCTTTCCTGCTGCACGATTTTCTGACCCTGATGTCCGTTACGTTAAATTTTGCTAATGGCCAGTTCGCATGTAATGAGAGTGACGGCGACGAAAAGAAATGTTTTGCAAGTGGCAATTATAAAGTGGACGAGAGGAGTGAGAAGCAAAGGGGTAATATAATAATAATTTAAAATCATAATAATTTACTAATGTTCCACTATTTAAATTTGTTCCTCATTTAGAAGAAACACAATTATTAAAGATAAAGTAAAAAAACGTCTACTTTCTTTAAGAGTGATAAAAAAATTGTGATTATATTGCAACAACCCTTAATAGTTTTTTTTTCAAAAGTGAAACAAACGTTTCGAGCGGTAAATTAAAACTAAATACGGACAGGAAAAAGAGAGCTATAATTTTGTAGATGTATAAATTATGCAGATTGCTTGAGTACAAATATTAAAATGTCCAGTGTGGTATATATACGTATATACATGGCTTTTGACTTTTACATGTTTTCCATGCATGTATATAAATATATATATAAATATATATATCAGGCATATGTGAGAAAATGAGGATAATTATATAAAACTCATCGAGTATTAATATGGAGATGAGTAAAATCTTGAAGAAAAACGGTTATAACAACGGTAAAAATTAGTAGTGAATGCTGAGAGATAGACAGAGAGAGAGAGAGATAAAAAGAGAGATACAACGAGAATAAATATTTTTTTCTGGGAAATAAGTATTGTTTTTTTTTCTCGTCTTTTGCTTCAAATGATTGATTTTTGGCGTTAAGTGGATTAAGCTAATACGATATTTAGGTAAACCTTGACCACTGCTCTAATTTCATGCTAAGAAAATTATCACTAGTAGGTGACGTGTTTGTGTATATTGGGTACCATTTGGACTTCTGAGAGTGAGGAAATGCTGAGGACGTACATGGTCACTCCAACCACCACCGGTTCACCTGATGGCAGGACAATCCACATTCTTAATCGTGATCATAGTTATTATAGATTTTGTTTCTCATAAGTCGGCTTTTCATTTCGCAAGTGAATTCCACTTCGTGCTTCATCACTTTCATCTAGAAATTTATCTCTGCATCTAAATTAATCAACTCGCACAAAATGGCTTACTTGAGTTGACATTTTTTTAAAAGAAAACAACGGAATACTACATATGTGCAGTGGTTGCCAAAACTGACATGGAAAAGTTTATCATAATTTTTGCGTAAACAATGGACTTTAAAGAATTAGTATTATAACTTTTTTATAATCAGACGTTCATACTATTTATATATCCTATTCAAATTTCCACTGCGAATTGCAATTTGTGCAAGTTTAAATTTTGCAATTATTTCAATGCACTGGGCATTTACATGCTCCTAAGAGATGACATTTAAATTCTGCTGATGGTAAGGTCATCTTTGGAAAGTATTTTAAGTCAAGTTTTAGCTGAGCACTTTTTGCTGACTATCAATTTTATCGTTTTGGTCATGCGAAAATCTGAGTATTGCTTTTAATATTTTCCCCTTCAAGAAAAATTTCATAAGTTAGTTCCTTCATGAAAAGTATTTTATTGAACGATTGGAAAAAGTGAAACGATGTCCATTACCTCCATAGTTGGGCCGAACACGTTTATCGTAACCTTCACGAATGGAATTGAGGATCGACGACACCTCATCTCCAAGCGCTTTCTGACGTGGTACTGGAGCATCCCCGGGCCGTGCTGCTGACCTGCAATATAAAAACAATTTCATATTTTCACTTAGCCGTCCAGTCCTTTTCAAGTGAATAAAAAGTCAATTTCTCGATCATAAAACATCATGGCGCGCTTAGTTCAAATCTTAACACCAAGAAATTCAAACCAAACTTGATTATTCGCATCTGAGTGGGTTCCGATGTAAGGAGCTCGTATTTATTGCTCACAAAAAATGATATTCATGTTCATGTGAAATCATTGGAAACAATGTGCTTCCGTTTAACGCTTAACTACACACAATCATATACCTGCCTCCACTCAAAATATATGGATGACATGGGACACGCACAAATTTCTTCCTAGAGAAACATACCAAATATTTCTCTCTTGACATCCCAAAGTTCCACATTACCCGCCGCGACAGAATTTATGCGCACAATCCTTCTTTCCCGTCTCACCAAAAGACTGAGCCGAGTAAATACTTAATTGTGGAGATAGGTATGTCAAATGTGGAATGCAGATAGATTTTATAACCAAGCTAAGCTGGTGGTTGGGGTGGCACTCATATGACTTCACTGCGGCAGATGCTGACTGCAACTGCAATACATACATATATATATGTATGTATACTTGGCGTGACATAAATACATTAGGTTTTTTGTTGATGCTAGCATAAAATACTGTTTCTGTTTCACTCACTTTCCCTGTCACCATCATAGAGTCTATTCACATCCGTGTGGTCTTTACTTGACAGGATGGAAACAGACCTGGACCATAATATCTCACAACCGAGCTCAGTACTCCCTGGTTTGCCATGGGAGTAAATTTCTGCAGAAACATGGTGATATGAATGCTTTGTTTGCAGAAGGAATCCCGAGAATCCATTTCCAGTAAGAATTCTCTACGAGATGATAAGCAAATTCGTTGTAAAGGCTTAAGGGAAAATGCTGAAACATTTTTCGGATTGGTTCCGTTTTTTTTTTAAATGCATGTGTGCTGATGTGTTGCCGCCAAAAGAATTCTGGAGTAGCCGTGAAAGTGAAACCTATACTGCATTTTGTGGAGACTATCCCGTTTTAAAATATGATTACGGTAAAAGCATTCACGGAGATGTTCACGTGGGTGGAGACGCATACCAACTACGACGTGTGTCGCCTTAATCCTAATATATTCTTCGGGCGTTGCTTGTGGAAACGAGGGAGTCATTTTTCATCCGGAGTGAAGTGTGCGTTCGAAATTTTGAAGTCATTGAGCAAACTCCATTATTCATAAATGGAGCATGCACATTATTTTTTGCGGGTCAGCCTTTGCTAATGTAGTTTTTGAGCAGGGCCAAAATCGAGTCCAGCAAGTAAATTATCAACATCATCGCCAAAACATGTACTATGTATTTTGGAATGAAGATCATTACAGCGGGCCTGCATAAATATGTAAAGTTAGTGTTGATCGATTTTCAAATTGTCATTCGATCCTCCTTTTATCTGGGAAAATGGTCTCTTTTCACTTGATGGGAACAACATTGTCAACTTGAAAGCAGTATTTTGTGGCCTCATCTGTAATTTTTTTTAGCTGAAATTGCCTCGCCGATAATGGTCTCTACTCAAGCGTCCTCTTCAATATTTTCGTTCACCATTAACGCATTGTCATCAGTATCAGAAATGAGGGTGGTGACGAGGTCTTTCCCCAATGTCTACTATTAACTTGGCTCCAACCGAAAAAGAATTTTGAATTGAATTGGATACTATCCGTTCAAAAATTACATACTTCGGTCTGTTCCTCTGATCTAATGTTGACCCGTATTAAAATGACGCACAACCAAATTGCTAGTCTGGAGGTTGCTAAATTATTCGCTTGATTTGAATTCGATCCATTCCGAGTTTGACATCGTTCTATTAAAGTGCAGATGAATGTTGTGGGGAAAGTGTTCCTATTTGAACAACAAAAAATGAGTACAAGTACCGTTGTCAACCATTTTGTCCTTTCAACCTGTTTTCGTAGTGGCGACCTGACCACTTCACCTGACAACAGTTTGAAAGGAAATAAAAAATAGAGAAAAGTACTAGAGACTCTATCCTTTGAAATATTAACCAGTAACTGTTCCTGCTTACATCATTACCATTACTATAGTGTGCTTTCTTCATGTATGTTGATAGAGAGTTTTCATTTCACGTCAATGAGATAAGTGCTTACCCGGCCAGCCAGCCATGTGCTGTGTTTATTTTAGATTGCACACAAATCAATTGAATTTTTTTAGTAATCCTTCTTAATCAGATTTCACTCAATCGTGAAAGCACGTGAAAGAAAAATCAACTGTGAACACATCAGTTGGTATAATGTTGGTGAAAGTTTGAGACATGAATTTATAGTTTTGTTTTCGAGGTAAGGCGTATGCAAGTCTCGCATGTTGCTTTTGCATTTTTCTATGGAATTGCTATTGGCTCTTGTTTCATCAGCTCCCGTAAAAGGCACAATCTGTCTTTTTTATTCACAAAATTAACACAATTGACTTTAAGCTTTTTCGCGATAGTGGTAGTAGCCAACATTGATCCAATTTGTCCAAACTTACAATTTGTAGGTTGAAAATAAACCTGTTATTTGCCTAAGCGGATTGCATAGTAAACCATAAATCACCTTTGCATTCTCTATTTTTAAAAAAACGAACCGACGTAATTTTACTAAAATCTTTTCATTGACTTCATATTTCATTTTCAATGGTAGTAAAAACCTGAAACGGCAAAGCTTGGTCAGTTTTCAAGGACAAAGGAAGCCTTTCATGCTTACCGTTTACAGCGATTAATTTGCTAAGTGACTTTGCCTGTCTTAGAACGGGGAACGCATGAAATTTCCTAATCAATTTTGTTTTACAGGTTGAGCAATTACGTCAGCAAGCCCATCTCCCACAATATAGTCCTATTAATAGCTGGGCATGCATGCACAAGTTGTTTTCATTACACCTGTCAAATCACCACACCAACAATGACCTGTGGAACCACTGGACTTTGGTGTGGCCCGCAACATGCATGTTCCCAATTTATTGGTGCACATGCATAACATCATTCCTTCTCACTTTTTTTAGTATAAGGGTGCGGCCTTTTATTCGTGTCTTGCAATAACCCATGAACACATTTAGTAAAACTTCTCCCAAGAGTTGTTCCCACCCGTCTCCGGGGAACAAGAACCACTTTTGAGAATCCGTGCTACTTTGCATTAACTTCAATAAACCACTAACGACCCTCTCTTCCCAAAGTCAATGTAGACGTTAGAAAATGTAAGAGTCAGTGAACCCTTTAGTGTACCCTCAGAAAAGGAGGAAAGTCACTCCACACACCGCTCAACCGTATTCTCGGCGTTGCCCACACAATTTAAATAAATAGAAAGTCATTTCATCTTGACTACTCCGTTGCGGCGAACATCACAAAAAAAGTAATGCCTGCGATCTTCCTATGCATAAAAAGTATATTAGTATTCATGCTCACTCAACTCCTTTTAAAAATATTATATCAACTCCTCCAATTCCGCTGCAGATGACTACACAGAACTGCATGATGCTTCCCTGCCAAAAAAAAAGAAGAGTGTAACAAGACCAAACGGCCTTTTTTCCGAAAGTGTAAAGTGTACCCTGAATCATGAACAAATCCTGTTAGCTTTATAGCACAAACATTCATGCATTTTGAGCAGAATTTTGTGGGAAAGGCGCACTAGTAATTAGATGCATGGTAGTGGCGGTAAGTAAAACAAGTAAAAACCTCTCAAATATTGACCACAAGCTATGCATCGGTGTCCAGACCTCCCCTTGTGCAGTAGAGATAGACGCAGACACGCACTCGTTTTTTTTTCAAAAAGGAAAGCATGTATAAACAGGGCAAGCACGACATGGCGAAGGAAAATGTGTCATGCATGCAACCAAATATTTAATGAGTGAGGTAGTATAACCAGATTTAAAGTATGGGGTCGTTAGTACCTGAATTAATTTTTTTCAGACATATATTCTAATTCCCCTTTAGCTTTCTGAATAGAGTTGAGTTTATATATTTACAGTTTTCATGATAATTAGGTACTTATTGTGAGCCGTTACTCACTACTGAAGCCGTATGAATAAATCACGTAAACAAGACCAGTGACGTTTTGTGGCTTCAGCTTTGAAATTGGACCTGGGCAAACCAGGCGCTCTATAAATTGCAATAGCCTTATATGTGACTGCTTGCAATTAGTTTCCATCGACATTCCCACGTCTCACTGCTTTTTTTTCTGGGTAAATGTGCGAAAGCCGAAGTGGCAGGGAAAGCGCCAGATTTGGGTGGCCTTCCACTTAAAAGTACATTGTATGCAACGTACATAGACGACTGGCGGAGATTTGGTGGTTTATTGGGTTTGCTCATTTTAGATTACTATAGTTCGGTATCGTTTAAA
Source organism: Troglopedetes dispersus (assembly GCA_027744215.1). NCBI lineage: Eukaryota > Metazoa > Arthropoda > Collembola > Entomobryomorpha > Paronellidae > Troglopedetes > Troglopedetes dispersus. The sequence goes on along the minus strand of JAHZNF010003096.1, from coordinate 14,573 downwards.
GCGGTCTAGAATCCGTTTGACCTTTGGTGGAAACTTGTCTCGCAACCAGGACCTAACTGCAATTTTATTCTCAAAATACAAAACACAACTCTTCCGCCCATATAGAGTGATGCAATATTCATGGTCTTGTGTGGCATCCTTCAATAAATTTTTAGGTTGACAAAATGTTCTACATGCATAGATGATGGGATATAAAAATATCGCCGACCTGTGACATGGGAGGGAAAACGCAAACGTCGTTGCACCTTTTCATAAAATTCTGTTTTGATTGAGACCTCACTTGCCTACGTGCGACCTTTGGTTTTGGTTTGCATAAACTGTTATATATGCTAAAGATATTGATGGTAGGTATATCTCCAAAAGTATTGACTTCCAAATCCCATTTCTGGGAAATGACTTTAATAACTCATAAAAGCACACCATTTCAACATCACTGGAAAAGTACAACTGCTGATTTCCCTAAACTGCATGATGACATTAGAAAATGTCAGTTTATTTTTGCATATACATAATATAAATGGTCATGCCAGTCACCATTCACTAAAATGTCATACTTTCTGAAAACTTTGTGACATACAATACGTATGTGAGTAGAATTGGAGTTCATAACGATGGCAGGCAAACATGAGAGTACATTTTCCCTGAATTCAGTTGCTCCATGTTGTCACTGCTGTCACTCACTTCCATGGTCAGGGTGATATCATCGTACCACTTTTATTTGTTGAACACGACCATTAATATTAATTACGCAAATGGTCCGTTGACTTTGAGTACATTTTCAGTAAAAAGATACATTACACATGTAACTACATACTCATTTTGCATCCTGTCTTTTGTATATTTCGGTGTCCTGTTTCGGTAATGGAAAGACTAATTAACTGTAATTTTTAGTGAAATAAATGCCCATACAGCAACATGAACTTCCAATGTTGCAAACAGTGCCACAATTATCTCTCTAAAAAATTGACTTCAGACATGTATGACGCATTCATTCAAATTAGCTCGTTTTATGCTTTCCGCAAAAATGCACTGCTTTTTTTGCGGAAAGAACGACTACCGGATAGCGTTCCACGTCAGGTTTACATGTGCAACCCATATTTTCACCGGAGGAAATCCGATATTATGATCAAAAGCTGTACATTACGTAATACTACTACATATTCGGGCAGGCGCTTACCCAACTCAATGCAATTACACCATCAGCTTTAAAGCCTGCCTAACCTAATTATCTCATCAGTCACCATTCTTGTTCCCATGAAACAATCCTGAACAAAAAGAAATTCCTGTGAACGTGAGCTCATGCCTCGCAACCGTGACAAAGTTGTGAGCAGCCAGGGCAGCCAGACAATTAATTTTTTTCACTCGAGGTAACGCCTTATCAAACTTCAACAATTCCGCGAAATGTACGCTGTCGGCTCATTGATCAATATAAAAATACACACTTTATTTTATTTTTCGGGGAAGTTCCGAGTAAATATGCTTGCAGGCTTCATTACATCTCGAGATCCGTTTTATTAGCACAACTTTCTGACGTTAACATTATTCAGCATATCTGTAAATATTGCTGCTGCTCGATGGAATCAATCAATATTTGTTGTGCGGAAAAAGTTGGCGGGCCTGTTTATGCTCCATTTATACAATGTGGAGCAGTGTACTCCCAGCACGACTTGGCTTAACTTAATAATAATAAAAACATTCAGAGCATATATTATAGATTTTGTTGGAGCAAGTTGTAAAAAAAGAAAGTTGGAGAAAGGAGAGCCAACTCCGTGAAATCTCTATCGTGCATCATGAATTTGCATACGACACTAGATCATGCCATTGCGTAATACGTACTAGGAAAAAAAAGGAAAGTAAGATATTGTGCTTAAAATGCTCGCTTTGGGTTCTCCCACAAATACAATAAATATAACAGAAAAAATGAGTTTATACATTCTTCCCTTTGTACAACCTAACCTCGTGCCTTGTAGCATGTTAAAGAAAATACTTCTAAAGAAAAATTTGCACGACAAACTCACAGAGGAACCTTTCTTATATCAAAATCTGTTCTCTATACTTTTCTCCTATAAATCCTAGCTTTATGAAAAGAAAATCGACAAGGAGGAAAAAATCCATGGATATTAAGTGTGAGTTGAGAAGGAGGAGAATGGATGAGAAAGTATTTATATGGCCTGGTGCCAGCAGGGCCTGAACGAGCAAGAGTCAGCCGAGAAAATGTCTTCCATTCCATTTTTTTCGTCTCGAGGTTTTTTCTTCGTTGACTTTGCAAGCTTGTGAGTGGGATTGTCATAGTAAAAGAAAAATGGAACATGCAGGAGCACCGAAAAAATTCATTGGGAGAATAAAAAAGCCCAGGAATCATTTCGGGGAAGAGAAAAGGAAAAAAAATCTTTTTTTCTAGCTCTCCTTTCTCCCAATTTTTTCCGTTCTCCTTCACTTTTTCCTACACTTTATACGATTCTTCTTTGGATAATATGTAAATGTAGGATCAGCTCTGAATAATACGTGACGGTACAAGCTCAACGGACTAAATAGTAGGAAGGAATAAGGCACAAGAAAAGCTTTCATGGAGCTCTGTGAACAATGATCCGTGGAAGATGGAGGAAGAAACTGGAAAGAAAATACTTTGAAAGGGAAGTATCTTGTTCATAAAACACAACACCAGAGGAAACGAATCGGATAAGATATCAAACTATCTCGAGATAGCCGTGTGTACAACGGAGTTGTCTGTTGAAATATTTTTTGCAAAAAGGAAAGAACGAGAAAAAGAAAAAAAAGTTTGTTATTCCTGAGTCTAATGGCTACTGTGGAGCAGGAACGACACCGCCGGAATCTCTGTGTGTAGAAAAAATACATATAAAAAACTACGAATAGAAAAAAAAACTATTATTAAGACCTCTCTACTCTGGGCTACCACTACTCCTCTTCCTTCTCGTTTACTCTCCAAGTTTCTGTCGGTGGCTACCACTACAGTGTCTTCGAAAGCATCCAGCATGAGTGGTACGTCCCTTCCTTTTTTTACTCTGCTTCGCTTCTTCTTCTGTAATGCCTGAACTGGAAAGTTGAGCCAACAAAATATAAAACAGAATTCAACCTTTGCTTTGTAGGTCTTGATGCTGTGCCGCCGACCATCGTGCATTATTACTAACACGAGCAGAAAATCCTATAAAAAAGCAGACTTTCTCAAAATATAGAGTTACCATATCAAATGAAGCTGATATACTTCTTGTGCCCAATTTCATACGAAATTAACCTAAATGTATAGTTGATATTTTTGGTCTGAAAGGAATCTATGTGTAGGCATGTTTGTCTGTCTTTGTGTGTCGTTTTGTCTGAAATGTATTAAATATCGACACAGTCTGAGAATAAAAAAATGGAGCGAGAAGAGGAAAGGAAGACAGAGCGCTTTCTTTAGGTGAATGGGGAAAGCTATCTGTTTTGTTCACGGATCTACCGCTTTTCACTGACGGAGTGTACCAGCTGCTGCTAATATTCTCACAGCCTGCAATCCCTTTCTCCTCAACGTGTTTGCTTACGAGCATTTTTTTAATACATTTTTCTGATTTTCCGCTTGTGTGTTTTGCTTCCTTGTTTCTTGAACCATTTAAAAAAAATATTACTAGACTTATATTGCAACTTCGTGGAAACGCAAGTAGGGTTGCAGGGAGAAAGGAGGAACAGAAAAGACGAAAATGGGGAAGGAGTAAAAGGAGCTGGCCTGCTTTTTTTACTCAGAAAAAAAAACACAACGCAGTAATCATACTCGCAGCAGCGTCTTCTCGTGTTATCAGTACGAGTGTTTGTTTGAATTTCATTCCTGGATGAGATTTCCCTCATTCTTGTGCCTCGTCTCATGTTTCTTCCGAAAAGTTGTATTTATTTTTTTGAGGATGAATGCCCGTCTGTCATGTACGTGTGTACACACATAATTTGTGAACATACCTATGTATTGTATGACTCCGTGTGAAAGCGGAGGAGTTAGGAGTTAAAAAAAAGTCAGTGATGCTTTTTCCTTCTGAGTTTATACAAAGTTTGTCGAAAGACTCTTTCCGCTTCTCGGGTTTTGCACCAATGGTTGTGCACTTGCGTCACGAGTCGTCCGTTTTTTTACAAGCGGAGTTTTGTATGTCCGCAATTTTGTGGAGAATGTGAACACCATTATTACTATTACGACTTTGTATGGATAACGTATATTTGTGTGGTTATAGGTAATACATGCTTCTTTTAGGAATATATCTCTTTTGTTGAAACATTACCACACACAAACAGAAACGCATCAGGCAACAAAACGATGAAGGAGTAGGAATAAAAAAAAACAACAGCAGTAGCAGCATCCCATCACCATCTTCCCATTCTATATTTATCTCACTTCTCACTCTGTTTTCTTCTCTCTTCACTTCCTTTTTTTGTACAGGAAGATTGACTTGACTTTCTTTCACTTGATATAATCTCCTTCCTGCTTTCTTCCTTTTTTTACATGGGTCTCAGGTAAACACATAGTTCTGTTGTCTCTCTCTCTCTCGCAACGACTTTTCTCCCTTTCCTTTTTCTTCATTTTTGCCCAGGAAGTTTTATATTAAAAAAGATAAAAAAGGATAACGTATCTTCTCTCTTCATCGTTTTTTTTAAAGGATTCAACGCTCACAGACATATTTATATGGGAATAGGGTGCCGACATGTTATATTAGATTACCAGGTTGTCTATATAATAGTAATTGGAAAATGGTAGGCGCACACATCTCCCGAACCCATATAAACTACAGATGTGCTCGCACAAGCCAGTGGCCTTTTCCTATTCCGTTTGCTTTCCACGTATTTCAAGCTTTTACGGCAGAATCTTGTTGTACAATTTTTGTTTTCTCTTCGCATTCATAAGGTGAGCACCAGAAGTGAAACAAGTTTCGCACTTTCACAGCCGTACAGTGTGGACCACCCGCCTTGTTAAAAAAAAACTTGGTTGGCTTCCGATGTACGTATTTTTTGTATAGAAATATCTGCGGAACGGGTAATAATAAAAAGAAGGGAAGAAGTACGGAGGAGGCGTAGGTCCTTTGTGTATTTTTATGATCCTCTTAGAAGAAGCTAGTTTTTTTCATCTATATACGCTTATGTCGATGGCTTGAAAGGGATCTGCTGCAGGAGGTAATAGCATTACGGTGGAGAATAAAGAATGATGATATAAATGAATTCTGGCTTTGCGCTCTAGACAGAGACAAGACGAAAGAAGAAAATTGCAAGAAATGAAATTCTTGAGATCTATTTATCTATTGAGTTGTATTCATCTGTCAAAACGAATATTGCCCGGAAACTTGTACACAGACAAGCAGAAGGCGTCCTACACACTTTTCTTCATCTCTGCGTAGTTCAAACAAAAAAAGTTTTTTTTGTAGTTTTCTGGAAGAAGTGGAAAATGTAGCTATTTCTACCTCTATGGTCATATAAGTGCATGACGCACATTACAAGTTAGTTGGGTAATATGTTTACTTATTCATAAGGAATAGAAAGAGTCAGAATAGAATTACGGAGTGCGCGAAACAAGAAGAAAATAGGAGAGTACAGAGGAGAAGAAGATGAAAATAAATAAATGGACGGAGCAGAGCTGGAAGCAATTTTCCTCTCGTTTAGTGCATTTACTCGCACAGCTTGGGACGAATAGAATTGTCATGTTGGCAGTGTAAAATAATATTACCCATTTTGAAGGGTACGAGGAGAAGCGCAGGCAAAGTCAGACCTGTCACGGGAGTTTTTTTTTCTCTTCTTCTTCTAACTTTTCGTGAAACAAAAGACGGAGAGAAAAGGCGAGAGGAGAATGAGAAAAAGGCTTTTTATTGTAGCAACTCTTCTGTCATGTAAACAAGCTCGATTGGAATTGGAACGGTCGGAGAGCTCAAGATTGGATCTCGTCGATTTCAAGCCGAAAGCTAAACAGTGAGTTTGCTTCTTTGATAATTAGGAATGGTAAAATTATTTACGGGGCCTTGTATACACGGAACAAACAATCCTACGTTCATAATGTACATATATATATGGACACATTTACATTGTGTGACCACTCAGCATAACAAGTATAAATATAGAATGGATTTAAACTTTCTCCTCCTCATCTATTGTTCTTCACATGGATGATGCATAAGTATTCATCGAGATGAGTCGAGGGAGTAGCTTGTTTTATAGATGTCTATTATTTATGATGATGATGATCGACAAGAAAATAAAAGCGCTGCCATTTACCCATGCAGCACAGCTGAAAGAGCCAAGGGGAGCGCGCTCTCCAGCCCGTCGAGGAGGGAGAGAGGCAAGCTACATGACAACTTTTTGTAGTCCACTCTCCTCGAGCTAATAATGCCAATTGCAAATGTTGCCAATCTTCTTGTTCCCTGTTTTATTGTTCCCTTTCAATAATAATAGTAAGGACGTGTGCTCGCAGAAAATGGGACGAAGGGAAAGGCTGAATTGAGTTGGTTCGGTCGGAGAGAGGAGAACTATGCGTATTTTACTTTCTCGTTCTTATAATGAACGTGATTGTGCACTTGATTGCATGTAACCTTTAGCATTTTCCTTATGGGAACGTCCATAAGGTGAAATAAATCGAAATGAGTGAAGTTTTTCCTCTTTCTGGGCCGAAGCGAAAGGGGAAGAAAAGGGAAACGACGTCGACAACACAAACACACAAGGAAACAAGGATGATCAAACTGCGAAACGAGATGATATTGGTTAGGACTGAGAAGAAAACACTCGCATCAAGGATAGCGTTTGATATTCATCTTTTGTTGAACTTGGATACCATTCCCACTTTCCAACAGAGTAGTTTTCCTCTTCACCTTCGTATCCCTTTTTTCTCCGTCTTTGGATCCGTTTATCTGTTTTTTACATGGGTGGAAAAAGGGGAGCATGTGAATCGATATAGTTGCAAAACTTTAACCAATTTTTTTTTCTCCTCGACCAAAAACATAACACATGAAAGTTGCAAATGATATTCTTGAGAAGAGAAAATCTAGTAGTAAGGGGAGGCGAGGAGGCAGGTACTCAAGACAGCTGTGTAGGGAAAGAAAAGCACATTGTCATGCATAAAATCTTGTTAGTTTTTAAAACCCCCAGTTCCCCCTCCTCGATGGGAGGGGTGAAAGGAGAAAAAAGGGAATCAGTTTTTTCCTCTCTACTTCCTCCTCGTGCAAATAGTGTATAGCATGCACAATAATATTAAGTATGCATGTATGCAACAAGGAGAAAGGGAACAAAGATTTTCCTTGAAAGAGATTCAGAAAGACGGAGAAAAGGGAGAGAGAGAAAGAAGGAGTCTCTTTCGTAAACAAATGCTTTGCAAGAGTGTGTGGTAATTAATAATTCATGGGCGACTGTCATACTGAATGATTCACAAGAGGCAGTTTCCTGAATGCACTTCACTTCACTATGGCACTTGACCTGACTGATTTTCTCAATTTCCTATTCATCAGATCCACCATGTTCTACAGCATGGATGTGCGTATGTGTGCGCTATTACATGGTATTCTTGTGTTTTTCCTATTTTTTTCTCGGAACTATTACGTAAGAGGGAGAAGGAGAGAGAGAGAGAGAAAGGAGAATTGAAGTGTTGTTCTTTTATATAAATTAAGTTCACACACGGGTGACTATAGAAATAAATTTTGTTTTTTCGCTGGCTTTCTCCTCTTTCCTTTTGTTCGCGAGTCGCAGCGCATCCTTACTTAGACTTACTTAATCTTTCATTCTGACGAATAACATTGATGGAGAACACAAGGTGGATTTTGTATATTCGCGTGTGTTTTTGGAGAGGACCTGACTTGAAAAGATAAATTGTTTGCTTCAGTTGATCAAAGTGGAGTACGTACAATATGCCTGGTCGACCACCGAGTAAGCACGACATATACGTATAACGTGTATATACTTTCGTATGTGATGTGTGGTGTTTGTGCGGTCCAAACTCCAGGGGAAACATAGGGAGATTCAGGCCACCTTCATCTTTTCATGGTGGAGTCAGTGGAGTGCAAAATAAATGCAATTTTACATTCGATTCCCCACAAAGAAGAAAAAATACTCTTTATGGAAGTGGGTTGTCTTGCGTCGATCGACGTAAAAAAAACTTTGTAAATATGTTCATCATCCTTCCATCGTATATTTATTCTTTGTTCGATAAAAAAAGGACCGCCTACCTTCCTAAATATTTTTTATTACTTGATATATTCCATCGGATAAGAAAATTGAAGTAATGGTAATAAGAGTAATAAAAAGACGTGGGTATGTAACAGGATTGTCTGCATTTATTAGTTTCCTCTTTGCGAGTACTTTCTGCATACTATTTTCTCATTATTACACTTCCACTCCATTTCCTCCACTTCATTTCCCTCAACTCTCTTACACTATCTAAGTCGTTAATGGTCGGCCTGGAACAGGTTCCTCACTCCACCAGATTAATGGGAAAAGCGATGCAAATTGGAGGGAAGAGTAAAGAAAAATTAAAGGGAAGCGAAAACGGTGATACATCACACAACTTCGGAGCTACTCTTGTAGACTCACTCTTTCCCCACAACTAGTCATTAACGAAACTTTTTATTTATTACGCGCCGCGTCGTACACATAAACAACGCTAGCTGTTGCCATTCAGCAAAAATAATAAAGTGTTTGTGGCGCGAAATAAAAATTGGGCACATCCTGGAACCGACCAGAACTCATTATTAAGCGTGGGTTTGATTCACTCATTCACTTTCTTTCTTGCTTCTTTTTCATACTTTTTTTGCAAAACACGGAGGAGGAAATCAGAAGACGAATGATTAAGGAAGGCAGAGTGGTATAAAAAATAAATTGTGATTGGATTTGATCTAATACGCAGTTCCCCCTTTTTGCGAAGATGCAGCTTCTGGTCTTCCTTTCCCCGAAGCGTAGTGAGAATTGAAGGGATGTTGTTAAATTGTTTTATTCGAATTTTTTTTTGTTTTTCACAGAATCTACTTTCCTCAATGGCTTTGGGCAATTTCCAGATTGTGCCATTTTAAATAGTCTTGCCTTTCAAGCATAACGGCGTATCATGTTAGATGGAACAAAAGGAGGATAAAAATGGAGCACATAAAACGAAGGAAGCAGCAAGGGAAAAATGGAAACAGACATGTTACATAATACATGTTTGAAGGGGTACCTCTGCACAAAAACACATTTGAGCCGGAAGTGGAATTGAAATCCTGAAGCACGATTTTGTTGGATAGGAAGTACTCAAGCGCAAAAAATATTATAAGCGCTTCAAATAACAAAGTTCAAAATATCATCAGAACTTGTTTTTCCGCTCGCCATATCCGTTTCAACTTTTTTACTTTTTCCCCTGCTACATTATTGAAGTTAAATTAGGAGAGTGAAAAGGAATCTGGAGAAGTCGTGTCTAACCCTAACTAAACTATATTTTATACTTTCCACTTTTCGAATTAATGGACGCATTGTATTTGTAAATTGCGCAGACGGAACCAATAATTAAGGTCGTGGAGTGGAGAAAAGAGCAAATGAGAATTCCTGTGTTCTACTTATTGTTGTATCTAATCGAAAAAATTTATCTCCGTTTCCACATACAAAAACTCAATTACAATATGCTAATCAAAGTAGAATATTATGTTCGCAGTGTATAACACTCGAAAATTGCCAATGTAAAAGTAGGCATGGAATGCCATTAGGAGCTGCTCATGTTATTTGCACAGGAGGGCCATTTAGCTAAGCGATATGGTTTTTTAAAGCGCACAACAATTTTCTGTTCGTTCACATTTCACTTTGGTGAGCATTTGCAAAAAAAATATATTTTCAACTGCTTTGCAAGCACAAGAGCTGAACCTTAGTTTGACTCCAACTACAAGCAAAACAAAAATATACCCCCGGTTATTGATAAAATTGACCAAATTTGGCAGACTATCTGTTATTCAAGTTTTTATTTTCCCGTACAGCTATAATATCCCACTTGAGCAATGTTACTCTTACTTTTATTTCCTTCGGTTAGTGTAAGTACCTCCAAAAAAAAGTTCAACATAGACGGCAAGAGCTTCTTTCACCATAGTTCTATGAACTTCGTATACATGCAGGTTAGAAAATGGAAAATGTGGGAAAATCAATTCTGGCATGCAAACATTATATTTCCTTGCTGCTCGACAAATTTTCACCATGCACACTTGAGTACTTCTCCACTCCCTACTACAGTATAATCTCAAGTGTCATTTCAGGGAAATTGGTTGTTTCACCTCTTGAGTTTTTTGGCCACAAGTATGGAGTTACGCTGGCTCCGATTCTCCTACTCAAAAGTGTATCTTTTTGAAAGAAAAAAAACAAACTATTTTACCACCCTCATCACCATCAACTACATACCTCCAGACAACCCGGTAATGGCCATGTACCTGCGCTGCTCTGCAGACAGACAGTGCAGTGGTTATGTTTGTTTTTTGTTGCTGGTGCAAAAATTAGGAGTGCCATATCGTGACCACCTTCAAACTTCAAAATGTCACCTATAGAACACCTACGCTCAGTGTTTTCTCCAATGAAATGATACAATCTTCCTTTCTGCCTGATACAAATCCATCATCTTCATGAATACTTCACTCAACTCGAAGTTATTATTCCGACGATGTGATCATCTCTGCTCAACACACTGACACGAAAAAGAGCGAGCAACTCCTCGCCAGGATTAGGTTACATGGCTCCCTAGAAGAGATCACCTTATCTTACTCTCCACTTCACTCTTCCCCGATGATGATGATGATGGTGATAACAATAATGGTGGTGATGCAATATTATTAATATTACGAAGCTCAACTCCACCAGACCTCATTATTTTTCTCCTTTCAATGGACTGATAAATGAAGAGAAAATGTCTCCAAATTGTATGGAGTTGTGCTGGCTTCCTGCTTTCTGCGGATATGTCATCGTCATAGTGGATATAAACTGACGGTTGGAGGTTGGCAAGCAGGAAGCTTTATCGGAACGAGATTTCTTTTGTATGGAGTGCTTAGCGGGAAATGTTTTTTGACCGTCTTTGCGAGTAACTGGATATGGAACACTGCAGCTGTGAGGAATGTCAACACTGCTATAATGATTGAGTGGTGCATGGGTAAATGGAAATCATGTTGTGCCATATTCGTGACCACCTTCAAACTTCAAAATGTCACCTATAGAACACCTACGCTCAGTGTTTTCTCCAATGAAATGATACAATCTTCCTTTCTGCCTGATACAAATCCTAGATAGCCCTTCCGAAAGGAAGTGTAACATGACTGGATGTCTAGAAGCTTCGCAGAATGAGGCTGAAGGTTTCCCAAAATTGCTGGATTTCTCCGACAAACTTATGTAACGAGAGCTTAGTTTGGTGAATAACTGGTGCTCGCTATACAAATAAATTATAGTTGAGTTAGTATTATATAAATTACCTTTTCTGATTATGCTCGATTTTGTCATTGAAACTCAGTACAATACGCCATAGGAACTTGAAGGCATACAGTGTTCAGAATGAAGACCAATAAATAATGACAAATATTGGCCAAGTTCCGAAAAGTTATGCTTTGAATTTAGTAAAAAGCACGACATCTTTTCAATAGCTGCCTCCATGATTTTCATGTCTCTTTGATGTGGTTAAAGTGTCAACAGGAACGAAATGAATGAAAATAGGGAATGAGGAAGTTGGGCGAGAGGAAAATATCCCAGTTTTTGTTTGCACTATGGTAAGATGGATGCGACATGTGCTTGTCACGTTTCATTTAGTTACATAAGGACCACGGTGGTCCCGTGCTACTTACGTTTTTAATCCCAGGGACGTCCCTCCCTATCCGTTTGGCGCTTTTACTAGTTCAAGAATGCGTTCACTGATAATTCTAAAGTATTTGGCATGAAAGCACCTCTTCCTGTCTGGCTGATTTTTAAACACATTCATTGTTTTTCACCGAATTTGCTATATTATTTCATTGCTTGAAAAATATATTGAATGACGTATTTTTACTGCTCAGTGTTTAAAATGCCCAGAGGTGCACCAGACGATGTGGGCTCAAGTAATTTTCCGTGGTCCTCACAATCTGTCCAGACTTTATTAATACTTATTCAAACAGTTGTGATTTCCGCCTCCGCGTTTTACTTCTGATGTTCCACAGCGACGGAAGCCTTTAAGTTAAAGCTTTAGCTTCAAAGCAAATACTAGTCACTCAATACCGGCCTTATGATCTGTATTGTGACGCGTTGAAAGCGAGAATCTCCTATCAGATCTTTCAGCTTTGGAAACAGGGTTGACAGTTAGCGGAAGCGAAGCGAGCTTTTTTATGCTTTTATCCATAAAACAATCTTGCTAAATTTTGTTGGGAAATAAAAAAAACTAAATATTTTTTTTAGTTTTAAAAGCGGGAATCTCCTTCCACCATTGTATTTTCCTATTATTTAAATTTAGTGAAGAGCTCATGCACACAATTAAATCCTTTTCCCCAGAGTAAACGAAACGTCCGTGCCGTTTTTCTCCGTCATTCTTCATTTAAACTATGAAATTTGATTTGGTCTGGAAAAGAAACTCGGAAAGTCGTCATCCTGAGAACAGTTCCCATTCTGGAGAAAAACGGATTACACAGTGAACCGTTTGCTTTCGCTTATCATAATGATATTATGGGAAACTGGGGAGAGGACAATTAAATTAATTTTTGGAGACAAGCAGGAGTCTTCAGGCTGCGCTCGGTTACACGGAAAACGCTTTCTCTCTCATTTTTTTTATTTTCATGCATATGCATAGGCGAACCCGTTTTCCTACGTTTTCATCTGAACAAACCCAGTTGAATGGAGCAGTTTTATTTCCATGAATAAAAAATCGGGAGTGAGCCACCGAACTTTTTTATCTCATTTTTTTTCTAAAGAAAGGGTCAGAGGAATACACCTGCTTTGCGTAGCTTCCTTTAAAAAAAAGAGAGATGAAGCGTTCATACAAATGAATGAGACAAACAAACGTATTGTGTGTGGAGGAACTTCTGAATCCATGTGTCTGTCGGCCACCATATCTGTACATGGAGAGGAAGAATGAAAGCGAGAAAAAAAGGAACAGTACAATGACGGGCGTACCTTGCCATTCTATTTGTCTACCTATCTTGATAAACGTTCAAGCCTTACTCTTCAACTAAAGTGAATGAAAAAAGATGGAGAGACACTAGGAAAAAGTGCACTTGATTTCTAGCCTCTTTTGTACCCACTACTATTATTAGAGAGTATTTTTGAGTAGAGAATGTTGTTGAGTGGACCACACGTACCTGAGAAAAGTTTCCAGGTACTTCATTACATTTTGTGCTACACTAACAAACTAAACAAGAACGCAGAAAGTGCCGAAAACTATATGGTTCCCAATTTGCTGGGTAAGTAAATATGCAAAAAACCGTTGCAAATTCCTACCACTCCAAAAAAATGTTTTTATGCCTTTTCCGCCACAGAATCTTTTTTACGGCCGACTGATTTTTATTTAAAAGAAGGTTTAAAAAAATAGTAGTTTTGCATCATTATACGCAAGAAATCCACTCATCTTGTGAAAGGAAAAATTGTGTGCATGAGCTCTTCACTAAATTTAAATAATAGGAAAATACAATGGTGGAAGGAGATTCCCGCTTTTAAAACTAAAAAAAATATTTAGTTTTTTTTATGCTAAACATACACACTGAGCCAATGCTTTTAATGGTGCCTCATTGAAATTGTTTAATTGAGAATTTCAATTTCACTCTCCCAAAAAGTCGTTCAACTTTCAACTGTTGTCTACTTTAAAAAAAAGGACTGAACTTTAACGAGCAATTTTGATTTGAAGTGGTTGAACCTGAACCACTTGAGTTGTCGTATGTTAGCTGTCTTTTTAGATGCCTCAGCATTTTTCCCGTCTTTTTTGTATCAGTCTCCCTTTCTGTCGAAGTGAAAACTGATAACTGACAAATTTGTCCAAACTAATAGAAAACAACTTGTCAGCTTATCTTGGGTACAAAGTGCACAAAAAATCTTTTGTTTGTTGGATAGCTCGAAATAAAAAAGGATGCGATTCGTGGCATCATTTGGACAAAAGAGAAAGTTATGCTCTTCTCTCAAGATACGTTTTTTAGAAAGCGAGAGCAAAGGGAAGGAATGTAATATAATGTGCTTAAAGAGACTCACCAACATCCGATATATATATTACATGATTAAAAGAAATACATTGTAACAAACAAAAAAAAGCTTGATACCATCAAAACAGTGCTACGCACCGCCAAAAATTGTATTTTGCAATGTATCAGTACTTTTATACACGAACGTTGTGCACAAAAAATACAACGAATGGGTTGCTTTTTCCAGTGTCCCATTTGTACACATACCTGCGAGCTTTCCCTTAATATAATGAAGCAAAAATATATGATCATATATGTAGGTACATTTTTTGTCTGTGGTTGTGTGAATGTGTGTCTTTTGCTTGTATTTTGAGAATAAAGAGACATATTCCCAGAGCAAACACTGCGCACTCGGTTTTCTCGCTTCTCCCGTATTGATTTTCCCATCTGCTGCCTCACACATACATTTTTATATTGTGCCGACAGACTTGCACACGCCAGAGCTACCACAGG
>JAHZNF010003095.1:0-21705 GCA_027744215.1 Troglopedetes dispersus | reverse complement strand
CTGCCTATCATCCGCATCGTTTTCATGATGGGTGTCCCTTCTTTCCCTCGTTAATTATTCTTGGGTTTTTGAAATTGTCAGAAAAGTTTTTCCTTCCGCACGTTGTTGTTGTGCAAATTGTGTCTACTCTTTTCAGGTGGACAAATATTCCAGGATACGACCCAGGATGCTGCTGGTGATGATGACACTTTTAGCGTAAAAAATAAATAAGACGGGGGAATTAAGAAGAAACTGTTGTAGGTAATAATTATTATCAAGATTATTTATTACGACCACTATTGTCACTGGGATTTTCTCTGTCGTTGAAGCTTATACAAGATATGATGTCCATTTCCTGTATTTCTTTGTTTCGCATAAAAGAAATATCCTTGTTTGCTCCTTCCTTAATTTGCACTTTACGAAATTAATGGGTTTCCCAGACTGGAAATTAGGGTGAAGATTATAAAATATGGAAACATCTTTCCAATGCACTCCTCCTCTTAAAGATATCTCGAAAAAGGGGGAAAATTTATTATTTATGTACACTGTGTCCTTTTTCCAGTCTAGTTAAATTTATGTATATTTTATTCCTCCTAAATTATGTCACTTGCAGCAGCAGCCGCTGACCCCAAAAAAAATTTATGCCATATGACACGAGTACAAAACTTAATTCACAAGGACTGTTGTTTGATCATCATCGCATTGTGTTAGTTTTGGGCATCCGTAAAGCTCACCAAAGAAAACCACAGCAGCATTCTTACCCAGTGAATTTTCATTTTCCACCATGCTTATCTCATTACGTAATATGAACACCTGGCAGCCATCATCCAAAAAACATGAGATTGTCAGTTCTTCTAAATTCACAATGGTGATGCGAAAAGGAAGCTTGTTTGAACATAAAAGAACTTGACACGTGAACTATGTATACTCTATAGTAATCTTCAACTATTATCAATGTTAGACACAGGAAAGATCGTGTAAACCTGAATGTGTCCTACTGGGTCCAATAAACTCGTTATAGAATTATTATGAACACAGTCCACGAGGGAAGCTATATAAATGGGTTTGACTAGTTCAGCGGAGAGATAACACTTTCACCTCGTCTTTTTTTTGCACACGCTGTCTTGTCATGTCACGTCTCAGGATTTAGCCCTGAGCCAGTTTAATCCTCAACTAACAACAAAAGACACCAGACTGTCCTTATATTTCGAGCTCACAATCTCCTGATCTTTTAATGATCTTCTCATTATTTGTTGCTATATTGTTGTTGGTGCTCTGGCTCCTTGTTTTGTGTACACTTATAATAATAATGGAACATTAAATTTTAGAGGATAAATAAATCAATAACAAAAAATATTTGCTCCAAAAATGTATCTACATTTTTTTCTCCTTCTTTTTATTGGTTGTGTTGTTCTTAACTGATAAAATCAGACTGAGCTCGGGAAACATCTTTGGAGTTGATCTCATCTTATTCTACCACCAAAAAAATTTGTATCCGAAAAAAAAATCCTCCGAAAAAAGGCAATATTAAAAAAAACAAGGTATAAATAGAACGGAAACTATGTATTACGTGTTTTTCCTTCTTGCCTCCTTTTATTTGCAAAACATATTTCAGGCTGAAAGAATGCTATTAAATATACCATTCCAGTCAAGCTTGATTTCTTTCTTCGATATTAGCAAAGAACAACAACAGAGGAATCACTTTTGATTACATTTTTTTTCTCGCGTTCTACCTTCCATCCCATCACTCACTCAAGACTTGGTGTCTATTCCTTTCTTTAAAATGACGGAAGCTGGAGTAGTCTCACTGAACAGTTGTGAGAAAAAAAAGAAGAAAAAAGATGAGATGATCTGAGCATTCTTATATTGTTTTTTTTTATTATAGAGTTTTCTCTCTTTTGTTCTATTTATGGAGCACTTTTGTTCAGAGAGTGGGTGAAAGATGTAAAATAATTATGGTAAAAGCAGTAAAATTCTTTCTGTGTATCCAGCTCAGACTTTCTTTTGTGTACACACACACACAAACACATATTATTGAATTTATTGGAGCACCAAAAAACTTTTTAATACTTTTCCATATTATCGTTCCTTATGGAAGACCCTGAAATAAAATACTTTGTGTAAAACTAATGCAAACGGCAGGCCTTCGCTGAATAAAGTGAGTTGGAGTGAAAGAGCAATATCCATAATAATAATTAACGTGATGCGCCCTGCTTAACTACTTTTCTCTCCATTCAACAATTGCACACACACACACACACTCGTACACAAAATGGTAAAGTTTCTCTTCACAGAAGAAGAGGAAAGACAGAAAAGTACAAAAGGGGAATTATTGGAGGTGGAATCAAGTGATTACATATTTGATCCCTTAATCTCCCACGACAGTAAGTGATGTTACTTTCTGGGTTGGAAATGAATAAAGCCGGCTTGAAAAAGAAAATTCACCCAATGGTATTCTTACCTATTATATGAGCCAACTGAGCCAGAAGTAGGAGCACACACATTTTGGGATTTTGTGAAATGATGAGTTTCAACAAATTCACAGATCTCCAAAAAAAAATTGAGTTCGCAATTTGCACCAGTCTCTTATCTGAAGATTGTGGCATAGTACACTGTTCGGAAAAGGATGGAAACAATGGTGCATAATTTTTTTAGAGTATTTAGGCTTTTGGTCTGCACAGAATTCTGTCTGACTGACTGAGTCCAGAGTACAAAGCTAACTGCGATAGTAGATCGTCAGTCAAGTCCACATCAACTTTACGATCCTTCTTTGGTTTTTCAGGTTGGCTACATTACATAACAACATTGTGTAATTTTCGTCCATAATGCTCCATATAACACAAGGATTACTACTACCTTGTGTGTGTGGACTCGAGGATTCCGAAAAATCTTCGTTTATAATTCATTTAGCTGTGCATGCATGAGCGGATAATTTTTTTCCGAAAAAAAGAAGGAAACCAGGAGAAAGGAGCGATTTCTCCATTTCAAAATGCTAGATTGGATAATAAACTTTACTTGTTAGTTAGTCAGCTTCCATCGCTCACAAGGTCTCCCACAAAAAAAACCAGGAGCAGAAAATAATGTCGTGTCAGTCACAATAAAAAACAGGAGTGAAACAGTCTCCAATATAATCTTAAAGTTTTCTTCACATTCACAAATGTGGGCTTATATACATTATCCAATTTCTTGAAAATATGTACATATTTGTGGTCATAAAAGAATTGTTTTATTTTCAACGCTGCATCCACTTACGAAAGTGAGATGAAGGAAAGCCGCATCCTGTCTTATCCGGTCAATTCTTGCTGTTGCATACCAATCAGTGGAAAATCGGCTTTTAAAACATTTTGTCTTGTTGTTCTCCTTCAACGCTGACTTTTTTCCCTTTTGTTCTCTCCCACTTTTTGTTCGGAAGAAAGCATGAATGAAATAACACGATAGTTCACTCACAAACAATAAAAACCGTTCTCTATACTTTTTCTCTCCATTTTTGGGTAGATCTTTTTAGTGGTTTCACCCAACAAAAAAAAAGTCAGTCACTTTGTGGCTTTTCTCTAGTTCGCCCGGATCATTTTGGAAAGTAGTTGGGTAGTAGCCTAGCCTACTCTCTCAGACTCTCTCTCACACACACACAATCTCTTTCATTATTCATCTTCCTCATCAGAGTCTGACCTCCATAATATATATATATATAAATATAGGTACATGGTTACATATGTATGCTGACTCATAAGTCTATAACTTTCCCTTTTAAATTCCTTCTTCCCATTTTCTTGCTACCCCTTTTTAATAAAAGGCGTACGTGTCAAGTATACTTGATAGCTTAATGGAGGCATGCCAGGGTAGAGTGATGCAATAAAGCAGGGAAATTTGTGTGCACCACCTTTTCTTCACAGAATACTTACATTCATTTGCAACTCTGCTCAATTGCTTGTTGAGTAGCACTCTGGGTGATTCTTTGTAACAACGCTTCTTTATTTCACACATACATATTATCAGAAGAAAGAAAAAGGTACTCGAGGAGACTTGCAAAGCACAATAATACTGCCAACAAATTTTTTTCGAGATAAATATTTTTTTATCATGTGGGATCCTGCACCGTAGTTATGTTTTTGGATGAGCCAACATACATACAAAAAAATAATACAAAAGGCCGGAAGTAGACGAGTTATCAAAATTCTCTCCTAAAAGAGGATAAAGCTTTTTTCTTGCTTTAAACATTTTCTTGTTCGTTTTCGGATGCTTTACTTGCACATTTTCTGGGCTGAAATAATTTTTTTTTCTAGTAAATATCACCATCCTACAACCTCCTGGGTTAAGATGGTCCTTTTCCTTCTGTGGTGTGGTTACAAGAAACCCATTTGTCTGGAAAAAAATGAAGGTCGTAAAGTATGCAAGACTGTAAAAAAAGAAAAGATGCTGGCCTGGTTGTGTGAGTGTGTGTGTGAATATTTTTTGGATGTAGTAAAATTGAGTCTCTCTGCCTTTTGTTCATATTGCGGCGATTTTTATGCTCGCTATATATTACGTAGCTCCAGTTCCGAGTATTTTGCGAATAGCTGTGTGCATATTATGTACTTAGATGGTTGGGTAAGTGTGTTTGGTATACTAAAAAAGTAAGACATGCAAATACAATTTATGGTTAAAGTGTCCAAAAGTCTTTTTCTTGCACAGTTATTTCCGCGTTTGGATTTTGGAACGAAATTCACCAATTGTGTAATAATACTTAATGTACTATAGGTTGTCAATTTGGTAACAAACTTATATAGGCTAATGCTTTTGAATTTAATGATCTTGAAAAATAATAACTACCTGTTCATTGATACGCATTATAGCACAATAGGATCATCTTTCCATTTCTAATGATTCTCAGAATCAAGAGAAAATTACCCCTGAGTGTGTGTAACTAAAGTTTATCCATCCACGAGCGACAAGCTTAAATTTAGTGGCTCGGTATTTACGTTACAAAATAACAATTCGCAGAAAAAAACCTTCAACTCAACATACTGTATAGTTTTCATGCAAAGTATGTAATGTACTTGGGCAATAAAGTATATTAGAGTATTTTAGTAGATACATATTATCACATGATAACAGCGTAATCATGGGTGCAGTTCTGAGAATGAACACAACCATATTTATAGCAACCTTATTTGTTCCAGAGAATTTACCGAGAGCTTTCAAACTTGTAAAATCTGCGATCATGATTCTCAGAAATTGAAATAAATCGGCAAGTCCCTCGAGACCAAAAATATAATATAATATTCGGGGAAGCAGGATGATGGATCAGAATTTTAGAAATTTTATATTGACGTATTAGAGAGGATTATCAATCTCTTTTTATCCATCTGCAAATTTTTGTCCATGGGTTCTGAATAAATTTATTAAACAATCGAAAATGAATACATCTAGCCTAAAACATTGAAAGCCTTCTCGGTCGTATAAATACAGGCATCAGATTTTAATTTTAAAGCAGTTCACTGTAACATTTAAAACACTCACTGAGCAAAATAATATTAGCTTTTCAATTCATTATGACTTGGAAACTCAGTTTGCTTGTTGTCGGCTGTTGTGCACTGGTTCCAACTTTGCAACGGGGACTTGATTAATCAACATTTCTACAAGCTACAAAATTCAGGCGATAAAACGGTACAAAAAAACTAAACGTTGCAAAATATCACATCACATTTACATTTGTATAGTTCAAAAAGTATATTTACTCAATATTATGCCTAGTACCTCCAAGCAAAATCGCCAGCCATTCCATGCAAACAGGCAGGCATAGTTGGGACTGTTGCATCGTTAGGTAACCTCCCCATCTCGTATCGGTGGCAGTACTCGAGTTGGCCAGGTAATCTGTTTCTCTGCAAAATTTATTGAATGCGGTATAACTGGAGGCAGATTGAGAAATAAACTCTTATTGGTAATAATAATCTTTGCGCAACAGGAACGGTATACCTGGAACTGGATAGCGATACGGAAAATGGAAACTGGATACTCAATGAAGTGACTATGAACTCAGGAGGTCCTTTTTGCTACTTTGCTATAAGAGCCCTTACCTTGACCCAGGTCAAACCCGGGCAGGATGTATATCAAGTGGAGCAAAATGGTTGGGATAATTGTCTCACAGGACATGGGTTAAAGTTGTAAAACATCAAGCATCTTTGATAAGACTCAGAATCGAATTAATTATTCTTGTATTTTTTTAGAAATGGCGAAAGAATTTCATGGAGTGCTTGTGATCCATCCAATCCCGCCCAGCACTGGGAATTCCAACAGGCCTAAAAAAATATAGAATGACATAACCAGAAAAGTGAAGTTTTTTTTCGCAAGACTTTGCTTTTTTTTCAATTTTCAGCAAAATTATTACGAAACAAAAATGAATGCATAATAAACACTGAAGTAACAAACGTAGAAAAAAAATGTGAGATACGCACATGTGTTCCATTATTCAATTTCCGAACTTGGTAGGGGGCGTCTTTTCCTACTAAAAATATATTGGGCTACTTCTAGCATGCGTGAGAATTTGCATTGCAAAAACTCTTATATTTATGTACACATAAAATGTCTGGAGAGTTTATATATAAAGAAATGCATTATTCATCAGGTAACTGGTTGCTTGCGCCATGAAGATAAAAAAGTGAATATTTTTGGTTTGTGTCGTTGTACGCACAAGTGCACAAAAATATGCTCTGTGCACAGCGCCCACTAACTCAGACTGAAAGGAAAGAGAAATCGGAAGTGAAACGAACTCTGAAATCCGAATAACTCACATTACACATCACATAGCCCACTGAACTCGAAATATAATTAATGCGCATATTAATTTCCCTGTTAACACCACACATAATAATGTTGGACAAACGAGGGAAAATGCTCGTACTTTATCAGAAAGTTACAAATGAAACAGGCGTCAGTGTGCTTACTGTGTGCTTGTGATAACCATTTTTTCACCAAAAAAATTATAATAGAACAACAATAAAAAATCATGGGAAAGTCACCATATTGGCCAAATAAGTTTCGTGTAATTTGTTTGATTAGTCTAGTATTTTTTGTTAATCCATTTTGTGATGGAGCAGTTCGTCAAACCAATAACAGAAATACAAATAATAATAACGTGGTGGTTGAGGAGCCCTTGGGTGATTTCAGGATTTATGCCATACAAAATGCAAATGACAGAACGGTAACAAAATATATAAATTAAAGTAATTTGAAAAGTGAAACTTATCTTTTGAACTATAAAAATAACTGTTGGTGCATGTTTCCATATTTCAGTACCTGAAAGCTTTAAACAATGGGGAGATTTGTGACAAGAGAGGGGATGTGATTACCTCAAGATTTTTGGATCAACACTCTACAGCATACAGATGGATGCACAAGTCTCTGTTGAGCGGTAACTAATATATGGTAATATTATTTCACATCTTGATAAGCTTTACACAAAATTTATCAATTGAGCCTTTGCGTGCAGGAAGGATACACTTGGATGTGGGCAGTCACGACTTCAAAATTAATGAGTTGACAATGCAAGAGACTGCACCCAATTGCTACAGTGCTTTTGCCGAATATGAGTTGACTGAGGTTCATGTAGGAACTTATCGGATCAAGAATTGGCACACGAAAAAATGCTTAACGGGAAATGGGTAATTGAGAGAAAAATTCGTCGATATTGTATCAAACCATAATTATATACACAAATGTCACATTAAATTGAAATCTGTTTGTTCAGAATGGGACAAAGAATAACTTGGGAAGGGTGTCACAGTGTTTGGAGAAATAATCGAAGTCAGTTCTGGAATTTTATTGATTTGGATAAAGAGAAACTTTACGAGGAGAAATGAAACGAGATCAATTAATATCTTAATTTATTCATAAACTATTTATTTATTTAATTACTTGCATTATCATTATTATTAGTATTATTATTTTGAGTAAAGTTGGGAGGGGAGCTCTGGGCTGACTGTAACAGTACAATTTCCATCGTAAAGATAACATTCAAAATGCTCAGAATAAATCTCCGGGTAATGCTGAAGCAGCCCAGACCAGTGAAGCCAATGGTGGGACCAGTAGTAATTTGATGTTCCAGCCGACAAACTTCCGTCTCATAGTACATCTCTTTTGGACAGTTTCTCAGAATATTGAGAACCCTGACTGCATTTGTGTTCACTTTGGCTGCACTTAAAATCGTCACGATAAACACGGCCGTTTCCACACTCGCGTGAATTGTGAAGAAAAACAGTGGTATCGGAATGGTATGTACGGATAATGCTCTATACAGCTTTTGGACAAGATAAGGCAAAAAATTAAGTTCTAATATATAAACCTGAACGTGAGAAATGGTAGTAAGAAATAAATATGACAAAGAGCAAACCTGCAAGGATAGGGCATATATAATGTACAAAATCCAAATAAATATCAGTGGCGACAGGAAGCTATTTATTGATTTCACAAGCTTGCATAGAATCTGATGCTTGACCACCACATCGATCCAAAATTGCTTACCTGAACCCGAAACAAAATTTGTCATTGGTGCTTATCACTATAAAATGTTTTCATACCTACCTTTATGTTTCAAATCAACAAGGTGAGCTTCTGACACGTCATCAGTGTTAGCTGCTATTTGGATCAATCTCCTGAATTGATATGATGTGGCTCGTGAGAAGAAGATAATACATAAAGGAACAAAGGATCTGGCACAATTTACATAAAGTGATAAAATGATGATGGCTCCAAAAATGAAAGGATTATACTCAGGAAATAAGTAACGCCAGGCTGAAATTATGTGGAGACGCTGAAGCGGAGGCAGCGAGGACACTTCTAAAAGGCACAATTAAAAAACGTTTATTTTATTAATTAAGAATTTGATTGTTAAATATTGTTTACGTACTACTTTCAAGCGGCTGGTCAATCAAAGCGTAGAAAAACATTCCCATCATAAGGCCAGGGAGAATCATGAGAAAACTTCCGATAACCACTAGTCGATGAAGCCACTTGTCTTCCTCAAAAGAAGCTTCCTTGCTCAACTCATGCCACGTATCGAAAATTTTGAACATCTTGTTTGAATATTTGAGGAAGTAGCAGTGGCTATATTCAAATGAAACACAATGTTAAAATGTCACCTATTTTTATTTACTCTATCCAATATCCTTCATCATCGTATAAAATAATTTAATTAGAAAATTGTGCAAATGAAAACAATGACGTGCGTATTTACATGAAAAGGTTTATAAAGAAGACAACGCCTATTGTTGCATTCGAGACAAAACCCAAAACACCGAGGTTTGCTTCGTCCCTTTTTGGAGTAAATAATACAACCTTAAATTCCAGACCTGTTGAAATGCATGTCCAGACAATGAGCAACAGCTTTGCCACAACTGGAATGGTTTGTAACCTGGAAAATAATAATGAGACTGTGCATCACTTAATTCTCCAAGCTTAAAAATTAAGTGTAATAAGCCTAAGCACAGTTAGTAGTTGTCACCTTAGTTTGGGTCGTATGCACGAAGCACTGCTGGATTTAGCATAAGGAATGACAAGAAAAATCCTCCCAGCTGTTATCAACGGTTTCATGGCTTTGAATAAGTCACTCTCATTTTGCCTTTGGCTCTGGGAAGGAGACGATCTGCTGGAAATGGGATTTTGACAAGATGCCGCGACCTGGATTTCCGCTTTGGTCACAATGGGATCGTCAAAGAAGTGTGGGTACTTATCATAAAGTTGTCGTTGCTTCATATTTTTTTACTAGAACGCAAACACTTTTTTACAGAAAGTTTAGCTTGTGGATGCTTGATACAAAATGTTGCTTTTTGCCTCAGAAAAAAGGGTAGTCTTTTCTAAGCAGTTCCATCCAGGTGACCAATTGGTTCGTGTTTATACCACGTCAGGGACAGGTTCAAGGTTTGGTTCAGCATGCAAATTCTAGTTAGTTTAGAACTCTATGTGTGGTAAAATTAGCTCGGTAAACCGGTAATTATTTTTTCACTTACATATGAATCCATCTCAATATTAATTTCACGGTAATATTGATTAGTTAAAATCAACTTTTAATCACATACAAATATTCTATATAGTAATACATAAAGAAATGTAGCATATCAAGTATATTAGATGGTTGTTGCTTTATGTAATGCCTCTTCTGCATATAATGGCTCATGTAATCAAACACACAAACACCTACAAATGCAATGCTTTGTCTTTGGCTGCTCGACGGTGGTGAGGTGACGGTGCTCAACTGCACTTAGGTATCTGTGCATGAACTCTTGGTGCGTTCACGAATTGCGAAGGTTGACAAACTTCTTTATAGCATTTTGGCGTCACAGGGTCTTATTCTTGTTGTGTAATGGAACATGCGTCTGATTTTGTTAACAATGTGCCCTTCAAACGGTCCTTTAACGGTGACAAAAATGCAACAATGTTCTCAACAATTGGGGATGTAGCTCAGATGGTAGAGCGCTCGCTTAGCATGTGAGAGGTACGGGGATCGATACCCCGCATCTCCAAATGAAATCTTTTGCCAAATTATCTTTAAAAAGGTGGAAATTAAAGCCCTGAATACATATTTATATAACAATTATTTGTAATGTATCTTCCTCTAATTTGTCAACAAGAATGGAAGGTAGCCTCACTCTCAAATAATGAAAACTCTTTGCTATACATATATACAAGTTCGCCAATTTTTATACAAACACATATATATTTTTTATACTTTAGTTCCGATGCAATTGGCTTCTTGAGACGTCTGTTTGTTCTTCGCTCATGTTATAATTATAATCAAATGACGCGCAGAGTATTAGTTGCTTTTAACAGGATCGTTATGGGGGAATGCGAGAAAATGAGACTTTCAAGCAAGAATTTATTTTAATAATTTAGTGCAATCCCGAAATACTACTCTTTTAAAAAAGTCGTTCGAGATGTGGTCGCTCAAATAGGTTACCAAAAGTTGCCAACTATCAAACCAGTTGCTTTTATGATTATGGCAGCTTCGCACAGCCATTCGACGACCGTAATAACGTTGTGACAATCGCTTCGTTCTGATATTCTAGCTCAACAGAATTGAATAAGATGTGGAGGAAGCAGACTTGCGTCCTTACGATTCACGTTCTTACCTGTATACTCAAAATTTCCTTTTTCAAGTGGAATCAATTAGTGAAGGGACCTTCGCAGGACCTGCAGGTTTGTCAACTACTTCATGTGAAGGGCCCTGAAGGCAAACAATTCAGAGACTTGAAAAATTCAGTAAAGCGAACTCGAGAAAGAGATAATAATACTTATTACGTTATTATGGACTCAAAAGGTAATTTTTTTTAAAGCAAGAAGACAAGAACAGGTAAATGATTAAAAAGTGACGCGAAGATTAGTTGAGCTCTGTTTATGTTGCGTAAAATTGTGTGTTCTAAATATACGAGATATTTGAGTAGGATAGGTGGAGTCAGGCAATAAGTTTGCATGATTGTTTGTGTTGATAGTCATGAAGACTCACGTTATATGTTTGTCCTTACTCGCACACACACAACTTGTTTTACACTGCTTGTGCCAGTAGTAGGTATTTTATCAATTCGACTGGTCGTCACTGAAAATTTAGTCAGTGACCTCCAAAGGACTGCTTATAAATACAATAATTTCGTAACAATGATCTCAACAATTGGGGATGTAGCTCAGATGGTAGAGCGCTCGCTTAGCATGTGAGAGGTACGGGGATCGATACCCCGCATCTCCAAGTAAATGTTTTGAAAATTATAATTTTAATGGTTGAAAATCTATCTACCTACTGATCCTGCTTTTATTTTCATAAACTTTGTTACAAAAGGTAGAGATTATCCGGCATTAGTTTTCGTACTTTCTAAGTAAGCGTATGCGTCAGAGGGAGGCGGAAATCGAAAATCAATAATTTTTGCTTAAGACTACATCGCGCAATGGCCTAATCCATAATTATTTTACGGAGCACCATGATACTTGTATAACTTCGTAAAAGGAAGACACTGAACATTATTATTACTCCGACTGTTCCCCATTTCTCAGGTGAAGGTGAAAATTTCTTTCTTCATTATTATGGCCCTTCGAGGTTTTCAATGTACAACCTGGATAGGTTGGCTTGCCGGCCTGATAGTTTTGCGTAGACCTTGGGGTCCTCCGAGGTTACCTTCATGGAGGACATTTTCTTTTGTGTACAGCACCAGCTTGCTCCTTCTCAGCATAGGCATAGGAATTGACCTTTCCTTTAATTCCTCTGAAACATATCAGATGTCTGAAACCTCCCCGCTTTCGAGATGGGTAACCATTGTTGGAGTTCAAGAACTCATTCTCTCCTCCCTCTACTTTCGACTGTTCTTACTTGTCAATGGAAAAAAGTTGGCAAATTTTATGAATAAATTACACTTCCACCCACTACCTCCACTTTCGAACTTTTGGAGAAACAAGATGGTCCTGGAATCTGTCCTGTTCGGAACCTGTCTTATTCTCTACATGACAGCATCAACAATGGCAACTTTGATGATGAGCCAAAAGTCCCTTGCCAACCTTGCCCAACGAACATGGATGGGGAACTGGATGGGGAATAATACTTACTTATATGGCGGAATCTTCTGGTTCATATTTCTTCTGCCACAGGCTTTGATTCAAGGCATCGTTTTGAGCTTACTTATCTGCTTCTGCTACCGACTTGCACGAATCTTTGAAAACTTCTCGGAAGATACAGTTGCAGCAATTAAGAAAGCCTCGCGTGATGAGAAGATTTTAGCGAAGGTGAAAAGGACTGTTACTGGTTCTGATAATCTCAACAAGGGAAGCAGCACCACAGAACAGATTCTCAGGACAAAGTGTGTGGTGCATGAGACCCTTCTTAGGTTTTATAAAGTGCAGGAACTCTACAAAGCTGGTCTGGATATCATGTCGCCCCTGCTTTTTGTCCTTGTAATTCTATGTTTAACCTTTTATATCATTTGTGTCTCAAAATTGGTCGTTGTACGAAACAGAACCGCCATTCATCTGACAATTGATATTTTGTGCATTGTTTCGTGCTGGGTTATGGGTTACATCATGGAGATTGGGGATGAGGTTAATAAAATCGTTGAAAAGGGGAAGTTGCAAATTTTTCAGGAATATCTAAGACTTTCGTCAGAGTCACTTTTGAAGAAGGAAATCAAGGGGGTTATCGACTTGATTCAGGGTTGGCAGTGGAAGGTTCGAGTAAAGGGATTTTTTCGGGTTGACAGGACCTTGTTCAGAGGAGTAAGTTTGAAAGTGGATTACCTAAGTTTTATTTAAATTAGGTATATATTTTCTCTGAATTCGTAGTGTGAAAATACTTGTCAGTTTATCATAATGTCTGTTTTATATTCCTCTAGAATTTCAACGTGACTTTAACATATGTGGTCATCTTTTTCCAGCTGTACTTGGCACTGGAACCTATTTGTTAACAATTACGAGTCGAAATTTTGCCGGTTTCGAAACACCTGTCTGGTTTTCCAAAAAATATGTAGTATCCTTAAATTATCTCCAGTTGGCTATTAATGATGTGACCTCTCAGATCCAGCAAAGAACGACTGGCTAAGTGAACTGAACTTGAAGCAGTACAATTTCCAATATGAACACAGCATTCGCAATGGTAAGAAGAAAGGGTTTTGTGAAGCAGCCTAATCCAGTAAAGCCAATTCGATGGCCAAAATTTACCCGACTTTCCAATCGAGTGATCTGCAGCAGGAATTATAAGTTACTTATTAATACTTACTTGTGGTCAGAGAAATTTTATTAAAATAAAATAATACATTAATGCACCTTGGCAGAGCGATATTTTTCAGGACACATTCCCAACACCTTCCCGATTTTGTGCACTTAATCACTCATTAGCTGTGCTGAATAAATGTAAACGAACGAGGTCAGATTTTTGCAATGTCAGGAACATCAGTGGAATGATAAGCATGCATTTCAATTCTTCTTACTTGACTTGTTCAACGAAAGACTCGCAAAATAGACAATGTGCAAAATAATATTATTATGACTCATTTTAGGATAATAATGTGAGTAATAGGATTCATGATGAAGTATTTTTTCTTTATAAATTTTATTAGAAACCACGCCCTTCGGGGCGAATCATGACACCAACTGTTCCTTCAACATCTTCGTCTGGAGGATATGAGGGAATTGCTATTCCAATAATGCCTTCAACAGGCTCCTCCTCGGGAGGCTCTGTGTCAATGATCATAATACCCATTTCATTTGTAGGTGGGGGCTTCGGTCTCCTGGTTGCTTCTCGGTAGCACATGAAGTACTTGGGGATATCACAATAATCAGGTCTTAGTCGAACTTGAGCCTTGACATCATTAAAGCTAGTTTCCACACAAGCATTTTCAACAACCCCTTCACGTATCTGCCTCAAGTTTGAAGCTTTGAGACGAAGCCAATGGAAACCGGATCCATCTTTGTAGGCAAAGTTCAAATCTTTCTTTGTTGTTTCCCAATGTCCAGTTTTGTCCTTGTACAATCCTTGCAGCTTCCCGGATGTCCAGAGTGGAGTCAACTGGAAGAAGCCACCATCACAAACAAGTCGTTGCTTGAATATGTTCATAATCATTCTTGCATCGTTCCACTTCTCGTCAAAATCCAGGAGTTGAAGGCCAGCTGCATGACAGACCTTCATAGCATCTGCCCAGTTTCGCTAGAACAAGATTTTAACCATTTTCATGGTTTCATTCACATGAAACGGTAACATAAAGTGAGTTAATAAAAAAGTTACTACCTGAACTGGATTAAAGAAAATGGATCGGGAATCCGTGACGCCAAGAAATATTAGAGTTGTTAATTTCTGAGGGTCGTTTGCAGCAGCGGTTTCTATTAGATTCGAGTTTAAACATTTTCATCAATGACAGATTCAAAGTGACCAAGAATATTTGCCTCACACTTACTTACCTTCTTGACTGTTAGAATAGCACTTCCAGTTTCGGGGAAACATGCAAAGTCCGTAAACAACCTTATCTGAGGAGTTGAGCCCTGTCTTGCAGTGCTCGTGGAGCATCATTAGCCCGCGTTTCTTGCCATCAGGAGCGAAAACAGACTGTAAAATGCTGCATCTCGCATTCTGTTACAAAAGTAATATTTCTCTTACTAATTTACTGGTCGTTCATATTGGTAAGAACTCCAGATTTACTATCTTTTAACACGTACAATGTCAGTATTTCCATCTGGTTTGAACATGGAAAAGGTGAGTTCCCTGTTATCTTGATTATACCTAA
The DNA here is from genome assembly GCA_027744215.1 of Troglopedetes dispersus. NCBI lineage: Eukaryota > Metazoa > Arthropoda > Collembola > Entomobryomorpha > Paronellidae > Troglopedetes > Troglopedetes dispersus. The sequence continues at coordinate 6,502 of JAHZNF010003095.1, read as the reverse complement.
TCTTTCCTGCTTCATTTGTGTCATCCATGCCAATCATGTAAAAATAGTCTGCGCCACTACCATCGCCTACAGCCGCTGTCCCACTAATTCCAGAGTTCATGATCGCATTCCAATCTTCGCTTGTCCTAATCTCTGCAGGAATCAGTCCAAATTTCCGACACTGCGCTTTAATTTGTTCCACTGAATATGACTTCTTTTTTGGGCGATACTCAACAAACTTAGAGTTTGGTGTGAGCCGCTGGACATTGGGTGACGTGGATGTGCAGGTTTTATTATCGAAGGGGTGCACTGGCTCTGGAGCAGGTGAAGGTGGCTTAGGAGGAATGGGTTGACAAGAATCTGGGAAGGCATCGTTTTCTTCGTGGGATGGAGCTGGGGTTTCTATCAGTGAGCTTTGTTTATCTACCTCATCATAGCACAAGAAAAACTAAACACCAAAAGGAGACATATCTTAGTTGTACTTGCTTTAAGTTTTGAATTTGTAATAAAGTTGAGTTATTTGCTATTATAACGACTAACCATGGGAAAGTCGCAGTACCAAGCTTTGAAATTGATCTTGGGGCGATCTCCACCATCCTCAGGATTTACGGCAAAAGCGACACAAGGCTCCTTCATTGTCATCCTCCGGGAGAGTTGTGGATTGTTGGAAACCATGGCTTGATCATCCCACCACGCAAATGGGAACGGAGGGGCTTGGTTGGTGTAGGTCGTTTTGAATTTGCTTTTGGTGGAGTGCCACTCGAACATTCCGTCTTGGAACGATCTCGCGAATTTGCCAGAGGTCCAGAATAATATTAGTGGATTGGCTTCTGCGAAAATTAGGTTTAATTAAAAAACCTACATTAAATTAGGTGTCTTATTAATTTGTTCAGTCTTACTGGTTTCGTATATGAACTGTTCAAGAATCTCCACGATTCGGTGAGCGTCGTCCCATTTCGGGTCGAAATCCATTAGTTTCATACCTTTCGCCTCGCAGAATTCTTTCGCCTCAGACCAGGTTCTCTTTGGAGTGATAAGCATATAAACATTATTGTAAATCTCAATCTTAAATGATAAGTCAATGGAAAATATCTTAAATGGAGTATCATGGAGTAATATTTTCATAAACCTGGTCAGCAAATAAATGAAAGAACCGCTTTATGGATTGCCCGACTTCGACGAATGTATAAAAGTGGTCATACATACCAAGTGTTTCATTGATAATCATAAGCTGATTGCAATCTGCACAAAGATTATATCCATTTTACCACATACCTCTTCAATTTGAGCTCTACCGATTTGAAGCAAAGACAAGTAAAGTACCTTCCAAACTTCGTCTGTTACAAAGGGAACCATCAGGATACATAAATAGACCATGCACAATCTCATTCGACTTCCCAAAGTTTTGATCGCAGTTCCATAATCGGGAGATCAAGTGCTGCTTCCTATCCTTCCCTGAGGCGTGAGTTAAAACGGAACATTTTTCGTCCTGAAGAAGCCATAAACTTGTGTGTATGAATAATGCATATTCAACTATTTCAAATTTCAACATTAAAAAGATGTGACATGGGAAATTAGTAATCTTACGATTCTTGCAGATGCGCGTGGATCCAAAAATGTAAATGATAAGGGATGATTAGTCGTTTGGTAGTGGAAATGTCCGTGCTCGTGAACAAGATTGCCATCAGAAGCCTTATTTTCATCACTTAATCCCATAGCGTAGTAAATTCTTGGCTGGTCCGGGGTAAGTTTGTAACTGGACACTGAGTCAAGAATAGAAGACTTTTCCACATCGTACCACTCCTCCGGATGGTGAATTTCCGCCACTTCCAAACCATACCTTGGTGCAATCTCGAAAATATCTCGAATCTGAAGATTTTTCCGAGGAGGTCGATAAGCCACATATTTGGAGCGAGGAGTGAGTCTCTTGAGATAAGGCGAGAAGAGCTCACAAGTCTCCGGGTTGTATGGTATGAACTCTTCTTCATATGAGGAGATGACCCTTCCTCTGGCCAGGATTTTATTCATGCTCCGCCCTTGTTGCGGTGAACTTGGAGAACCGGGTAGCTTTGGGAGAAGTTTCTCATTAAATTTTGGGAAGTAGACGGGATACGGGCGAAGCTTTGTTTTGGGTGGGGCTGGAGGCCCACCAAAAGCAAAAGGATCCCCGCCAGTGACATCACAGAGTTTTGGACACACCACCAAAATGCATTGTGGAAGATTAGGCTCAATTCGACAGTAGAATGGAGTATCGTACAAAGTCTTCCGGCAAGCTTCACATATTGACTGTGACTTTGTTGCGATTGCGGAACGATGAACACGTTTGCTGAAGATTTCCGGAATCTCGTCATGCAATATTATCTTTGACTGCTGGGCATTCTTGTGTAGTGCAGTTGAACTTATTACTGGCCTCAAACTAATAAGGAGGATGCAGTGTACTGATAAATGAATAGGGGAAATTGAGATTTTGATGAGCCCTGCTGCGGCAATATCCATTTTTGTGTCCACTTAAATTTCATACAACTGGTGATAATGATCCAAAATTTGTTTGGAATTATATTGTGAGCACAGATTATATGAAACGCATAAATGAATAATTTATGTACAATTGTCATTATGTGAACAATTGCGTTTTATTAAAACTTTCTCGCGCAAACAATATGGATATCTTTGAAAGAACAAAACTACATGACAAAATTGTGTCTATTGTATTTTTCTAAAACTCTGTATAACCTTGATTTCAGCAACATTACTTCAATGGTTCACCGGTGCTGCTGGTGTTCCCTTGTCGCTCCCCGTAGTAAGCCGAAACATCCGTGCTTCTGTTTTGTGGTTTTCCAAATAAGAAGGAGAAGTGGGGCTGCTCCATCTGATTCATGATAAGACTATTTCGAACCATGTTGGGATCCTGGTCAAAATCCGCTTCCGGAGTTGCGGGTGTCGTCGCAATGATCGTCGTCGTCTGCTCTGTCACAATCTCTACCTTTTTCTCAATATTGTCCTGTGTCGACTTGGTCGATGGTGCTTCAGGTTGCGATGCGAGCACCGGCTTGGGCGCCAAACTGGGTGCTGGTGCTGGATCTCGTTGAATCATTGTGGCTGCCACCGGTACTTTGGTGGTGGAAGTGGTGGTAAATATCGGGGAATTAGGAAGCACTTGATTATTGCTTGAAGGTGGTGGACTACTCCCTTCCTTCTCAATTTTATGCCTGTGCTTCCAATACGGCTGATCTGTTGTTGCTGGTGGTGGTGCTGATGCTGGTGGTGGTGCTAGTGCTGGTGGTGGTGTTAGTGCTAGTGGTGGTGCTGGTGGAGCTTGCGCTATCGTCTTAATATCGATGGCTTTCATAAACTACACAGAATATACATATGAAATAAAAATTAGTCTAATCTAATAAAATGATCAGTGTGGCACTCTTAATATCATTTTAGAAGTGAATATTTCTCTAACATTATTAAGCACACTAGTAAACAACTGTGTGTTGGATTCTGGAATTGTGAGGAAGACCACCATCACTATTACCACCAAGAACCTGGGTCGCACTGCCTCGGAAGTCCGGCATGAGTTCCACTTCCGGTTTTCACATGATTTCCTCATTTTTCCTTTCAGTTTACAGCCTCTTCATATAAGACATGATAAGCTCTGTGTAAAATAAATCTGACATCCTTCTTGATGGCAGGAGTCTATTTTTTTATCTATGTACATAATATGTATTTCAGTAATTTTATATGGCGGACGTAATGCGCTTGTAGCTAACTCGTAATCTTTTCGTGAGATACGATTAATTGGATTAGAATGACGCATACAAATAGAGTATGCAATGGAAAAGACATTAGGTACGTAACTAAATACAGTGCCAATGCCAATTATTTTATGGTGTGTGCGCGCAAAGCGTACTCAAATGGAAATAAAAAAACACGGTACACAAAAGGGTTTATCATTGAGACTAGCTCTTTTTTTAAAAATTATCTTCTTTTCCCATAACCTTTAAAAAAGTAGCTGAGGTCACCCTTCTCCATTTGGGTTATGATTTGTTGACCACGGACTACATCTGGATCAAGCTCGCGTTTAGGTGGCATTGTAGAAGACAATGATGCTATAAATTTTTCAACGTGCTTTCCACTTGCTTTCTTCTTCACAGGACCTGGCCGCTCTTCCAGCCCACTTTCCGTAACTTCCGGCTCTGGAGACGTTGAAAGGATTGAGGAAGGCTCAGGCGTGGACTTGACCTTTTGTGCTGCACCTCCCCTTAACGAGCGTCCAGCTGGAACGTGTCCTTTATGTTCACGAATAACTGGGGAGTCATTTTCAAATTTTTGATCGAGGGAAGAGGTGGTAGTGGATTTCTGCTCCCAAGAGCTTTCTTCTTCTAATGCCCTCGTGACAATATTGCGTTGCTGAGCCTTGGTTTGCTTCGTTCCCGTCCTTGAATGTCTTATCGATGTGAATGTGGGTGGAATCGTTGAAGTTAGGGTGGGTATTGATTCAACGTGCTTTCCACTTGCTTTCTTATTCACAGAACCTGACCCCGCTTCAAGGGCGTATCGAGGGGGAGGTCTACTAGGCACGTGCCCGCCCCTGGATAATTAAATTCTTTAAGATTTTGTACACTTGTATACTTTCGCTATGCTAAAAATGTAATTTCCAATTGACCTGTACCCCGGTGCCAGACCCTGATTTTGAGTCTGTGTACGCCACTGCCCCGCTTCCAACCCACTTTCCGTAACTTCCGGCTCTGGAGACGTTGAAATAATTGAGAAAGGTTTAGGCTTGGACTTGGCCTTTTCTGCCGCACCTCCCCTTAACGAGCGTCCAGCTGGAACGTGTCCTCCATGTCCACGCATATCTCGGGAAACACTATCAGACTTTTGATCGAGGGAAGAGGTGGTAGTGGATTTCTGCTTCGAAGAGCTTATTTCATCTGATAACCATGTCCTCTTGGCATGATTGCGTCGATGAGACCTGGTTTGTTTCCTTCCCTTCCTTGAATGTCTTTTCGATTTGAATGTGGGTGGAATCTTTGATAGGGTGGGTATTGCTGTTGTTGTGGCACGTGGTGATACCCTGCGGGTTACCTGTGAAGATTTTCAAAACGAATTTGCATGTTGTTACACAATACTAAATAAAAAAGTATAACAAACGTCAGCTAAAGTCAGAAGTACGTTCGTACAGGAGGACTGATACGTTCAGCCGAGAGAGGGACTGGCACTGCAGCTACTCCACAATATTCCTGGGGGGATGGGAGAACCACCATTAGCATGAGAAACGTAGACACAAGTGGCAGGGCTGAAAAACGTGTGACGTGCCAAACACCCAATGCGTCCATAATTCTTCAAAGATGATGTGACTCTAATTGAGAACCTGACGTACGAATTATGAATGAATGCAGAGTTCTTATGGGAAGAAGTCAACTTGTTTATTTTTGCGTAATTAGTGTATCCGAATAATCTTCCACATAGTTCATCAATAAAAACAATAATCCCACAGACACAGATAATGAACAATAAATCTTTTGGTAAAGATTGCACAGATTTCTAAGAATAGCTCTCTTCCTCCACGGCAGCTCCCTTGGACTTCTTTTTCAAGTTTCCTGAAATTAAAAAAGCAAGTTTAGTAGTGTGTTAAGTGTGTTTCGTTGTCGGATGAGACCGAACTAGCCATTTACACTTTTTTGCAACTTTAATATTGCGAATAAGCCAAAAACTAAGGTATGTAAATTTAGTGTACACTCGTGTTCGTGAATGAGTATCGTTGTTGAGTACAGTAGAAGATAATAATGAATGCGCTCGTAAAGATGTTTATTTATGCGGTAATAAATAAAAGCTTTCGTTGTTGCTCGTAAAAAGTTATTTTTGTAACACAATTTTCTGAGCATGTTATAAACCCATCTTTTGCACATCATGTAAAAAGAATATAAATGTTAACAACAAAATAATAATAAGGATATTATGCTGGATGTCATACAAATAGTATTAATGTCGATTTTTCGATCGTGTCCCACCCTTTTCCTTCGCTGGTAATCCCGACACGCCCCGTCCCGAAGTGTTCTTCTTCGAAGCTGCCGATGCCGATTCCCCAAGCACGGCACGTCCCTTCTTATTGGCAGAACCACCACTTCCTTTGCCACTACCCGAGCCGGAATCCATTGGCTCATCGTCATCATTCTTGTCATCTCCACTGGCATCGCTACCAGTTCCTCGTCCATGAATGGTGAGGTTGATAACCGGTCTGTTACTGTTTTCGGATGGATTTTCTGTCGTGGTCGACTGCATATCTTCATTTTGTCCATTTCCGGAGGCTGTTCCTCTCGTTGAGGATGACCCTGATGAGGAACCACTTGAAGACGAACCTGATGACCACGAGGAACCACTGCCTCCCCCAGTTGCCCATTCTGTTGACCACTCGGAACCATCTCCTCCTTTACTTTGAGACGATCCTGATTGCGAGGAACCACCTCCTCCACTTTGAGACGATCCTGATTGCGAGGAACCACCTCCTCCACTTTGAGACGATCCTGATTGC
>JAHZNF010003094.1:0-12156 GCA_027744215.1 Troglopedetes dispersus | reverse complement strand
AAACGTCTTGCACTTTGACGGTTATAATACCAAATCCGCTATTTACGGAAAATGGCGAATTTAAGTGCAAAACATTCCCATGTCGCAACATGTGCACCAGTGGCATTTTATTGAGAAACCGTTACAAATTGACATTTATAACGGTAATTATGGCATATATTGACGGATTGTAATGAAATTTAGAACAGGTTTTCCTCGTGACTCAACATGCATTCGCTCGCAATATATTGCTTAACATTGCTTCACCTCGTGGTCCTCTGCATTTTTCTAAAATGTTTATTCGGACTACGGGGTGTCAAGTAGAAGAGTCTGCTGTCAAGTCTGTGCATCGGTTTAGAAAAAAATCCAAAATGGAGTTGATTTTTAAGCTTCATTTCTTATTTTCAATCGCCAGTTGTGCATCGGACCTGTCAACCTGTCTCTGTAAAACCCATTATGAAAATGGAGTAAAATCATAAACTTGTTTACATTTCCATTTTACACTTCGTAGTCCTACTCTATTTTAGTCGACCCTTTTGTTATTGCTTTTACTCGAAGGAGCGGTATTATACCGGCTGTTCAGCGGAGTGAAATGAACGGGAAATGATTCAATATGAAGGCAGCCGCTCTTTTGAATGTGTTAGTGTGAGTGGTGCAAAAGCAAGGAATAGCACCAGAAATACCAGTATAAAATGTTTGGCTTACTCTTTCAATATGTGTCTGCGTATTCGTATCTGCATACCTCCGTGCTCATACATTCTTTTAACACATTCTGAAGATGACTGAGGAGATCGCACGCAGAGCAAAAAGGCATAATATTTTGTAGACAATGTCTGCTCCCACATGACCACACATAGGTTCCTGCTTCCTCGTGTGAAGCTATAATGCCCTCATTTCAACTATTTCCTTCGTATCTTCATCATCTCATTCTTTCTTCCAGAAACAACCTCAATAACTGGCAATATACAGAGGAAAGATAAGAAATAATGCAAATCTCCTCCGCCGTGCTCCGTGGGGGTGCACTTTTTCCCAGCAATAATGATACTCTGGTAGATAATAATAATTAATGAGCGAGCTTGCATGTATGATGCAACTAACCACAAAACAGTTGTGTCTAGTGTCTTCCCATTTGTTCTTCCTTCTGAAAAGATTTCAGAAGCATAATAGATAAATAGCAGGGTTTCCCATTGTGCACGTTTTGCTAAACCAAGTGAAAAGGCCCTTGCATGTATTGAGTTCAAGGAACTTGAGCAAACCTCAATTTTAATGTTTTCCCTGAACAAAAAATTTTTTGGAAGGAAAAAGTTGGACAAAAAAAATGTAGTTCTACGGAACTCAATAAGCGACGCCAGTATCTTTTAATAACAAGCCACATTATAAGCTTATTTCTCCTTATGAATACGCATTAACAAGAAGAAAAAAAGATCACTCATAAAAACGGCATAAATTCTCTTTTCAGAAACTATACTTACATGCACAACCTTTTTGGGGAGTCTTCTTACAAGAAATATTGAAATTATGGTATTGTGAAAGCACACGAGCAAACGCGAGAGGCATGCTGAACACGAATGTGGGAAAATGGAGAAAAAAGGAGGAAAAACAGAAAGATGAATGATATTGGCAGTTTCCATGTTGTAGCTCCGCTTCCACTTGTGGTTACGGTGAAAGTGGGTGAAAAGAGGAGAAAGAGTGTGAGAGAAAGTGAGAAGTGAGTTTCCACTGCACAGACAATTATGGTGATGTTGAAATGATGGTACCTTGATGTATTACCATATTAAAAATATATCCCACATGGGTATTCCATCCGCATCGCTTCACACTTTCCCAAGTGCTCCGAAGTGATAGGGAAGGCGGGTGACGCTGGCGTGTGAACATATTAACGGAATGATGGAAGACATGGTTGTTGTCATTGTTGCAGCTGGAGTACGCCGAGACCGACTAGACAGTAGTTATTTCTACTTCAACTGTAAAAACAACATTTTACCTTAATCACTTCACAGACGTCATCATCAACACAACTGGGAATATGCCTGTACACTATCAATTATTACTTTTATTTACTCTGGGAATATTTCAACCGGGAGAGTGACACATCCACAATCGCGAGGAAATTATTATGCTTATTATGCTCTTGTTGATCAACTCCAGTTGGGAAAACATTCTCTCACACGAAGCATTTAATCGAGAGAGAGAGAGAGATGCATTTCAGTCGTTAACAAAAATTGCTTTTCTGCCGTTAAAAAGGACATGCTTTAATTATGTGCTTCATTCGTCCTTTTAATGTTGCCGTAGTTGTGTGGTGCTGTTAATATTTAAAGTAATTAATATGTGTGATAAAAATAGGGAAAATTGCTGTGTGGTTTTTGTGCAGTTCATAAAATCTGAGTTAATCGGAAAAAGTTAGCTGCCACCACATAAATGTGGGTAACTGGATTTTATTACGAAAGAATCATAATGCCTTCACTTTATTTCCCGTGGTGGTGGTGGTAAAAAAGACATCTGACTTTTTTACAATTGAGACGATGACAAATAACAGATTATGTGAGTTCTCCCGCTTTTTTGATGATGCTGACACATGTAATCCTCTTCAATCGTTTCGCCTAGGCTTAGCTGTTCCCAATGGAGGTGCTTTTCTGTGTTGTGCTTTTTAAAAACAATTAAGTGGTGATTTTGCGCTAGGCGAAAGTGTGACATTGAAAATTTTTAATTACATTCGGAACAAAGGAAGCAGCGATAATCATGCGGCAGTCACGACAACATTACGTCGCCCTTTTTCACGACAGTGATAAATCAGGTAATATAGAGGGAACAGATTGCATGATGCGCTCAACAAAAAATATTAGCCATGTGTGGAGCTGCAACAATGTGGTGTAATTTGTTTTACCCGCAAGCGTAGCATAATTTAGCTCGGAAAACGTAGTCTGACACGAAACGCTTTGTACAGAGGATTCTACCTCAAACATCCCTGAGCCAGACTGTGGTTTTGAGCTTGCGTGAATGAACTTTGAACACGCAGTCTAAGCTAGATTTTCTGTAAGAAGAGAAAAATAAAAGTTGTGGGAGTCGACCGTACAGACATAATTTCTCTTGTTGACTACTTTAGAGACAATATAGTTTTTCAGCCTGAAAACTTTTCATTGTCTTCAAATCCTGGGATTTGGTTTGGTAAACTTTGGAGAACTACCAGATAGTCTACTTTGATTGAATTAGTCGATTTTTTAAATTATATTTACTATGTCATACTGTGCGGCGATTAATTTTGTGTTTATCGAAATGTACATATTTCAGCATATTACCTTACAATATTAACCAATTTACGATAGAATTATATCTTCCAAGATATTTTCCTTGTTTTAATCCCAATGAAATTGAGATTAAGCAAGTACTAAAATAATGATTGCAATTGAATACAGAAAGTGACTGGATCTTTTAAGCCTAAAAGGTTGATTTATTTAAGAAGAGAAAAATAAAAGTTGTGGGAGTCGACCGTACAGACATAATTTCTCTTGTTGACTACTTTAGAGACAATATAGTTTTTCAGCCTGAAAACTTTTCATTGTCTTCAAATCCTGTCCGCTGGGATTTGGTTTGGTAGACTTTGGAGAACTACCAGATAGTCTACTTTGATTGAATTAGTCGATTTTTTAAAATTATATTTACTATGTCATACTCTGCGGCGATTAATTTTGTGTTTATCGAAATGTATTTCAGCATATTACTTACAATATTAACCAATTTACGATAAAATTATATCTTCCAAGATATTTTCCTTGTTTTAATCCCAATGAAATTGGGATTAAGCAAGTACTAAAATAATGATTGCAATTGAATACAGAAAGTGACTGGATCTTTTAAGCCTAAAAGGTTGATTTATAATCTATAAAAATTTCAAAGCTTAATTGCATTGGTAATCTTTAGACATAACGCATTTTGCCATAACTGTCGTCACCCACTCGGGCGATGAAAATCAAAGAGGCTGAAGTGGCAGTGATCTACCCACATGCATTATCGCACGTCACGTTGAAAACAGTCGACGCTGTTGTTCGCGGAACAAAAACCATCATANGAAGTGGCAGTGATCTACCCACATGCATTATCGCACGTCACGTTGAAAACAGTCGACGCTGTTGTTCGCGGAACAAAAACCATCATAAAATTGGAAAATGCAAAGTCATCAAAAACTAGGTAAAATTAATCGATGCTCTCGCACACAGATAACAACATGTGACCAAGTGGAGAAAGGGGTGTTTCCACGAAACACATGATTTAGTGAATATCACCAAACCAGCAAAAAAGGCGAAAGTGTAGAACTAAGCTAAGGAGAAGGAGCCAGGCATGCACACATTCTGTTGCAGTAATGAGCATACCCATGATACAAGAGATTACATAAGTTAACTACCATATTTTAAGTATAGAAAGTAACCATTTACTTTCTACACAAATGGAGGACAAATATAGTCATACTTATTTTTAAAAAAGAAGATCTTTCGTCGAGAAGCAGCTCACACACTCTCCATTTCCCCTTTTTTGTTCTATTTTTTGAGGAGAGAAAGTTCATTGCAAGCCTGTATGTGTGCGTCAATGTTGTCCTCAATTTCTTGTTCTGGTTTTTCTCTGTGTTCCCCTGTCTCTTCGACAAAAGGAGGATGCTCCTATTGGGGATGATGAAAGAGGTTTAGCATTCATTGAAAACTTTTTTTACGCTGGGTCTCATCATGGAATACGGATTACTAACTCTGTTGGCAAGGTTGTCCATGTAAATTTATCTTGAAACTGTTTCCCAGAGAAAAGGGAAGAAGTACACAAAGTAATTTATTTCATCTACGTACAACGGACTTACAATCATTTTCCTATGTCTTTGCTAACTGTGTCTCTGTTCCCTCCTCCCTCCACTCGACCGGGTATCAACAAGCATTTCCTCCCTAAATTTTTGGTTCATTCGATTGAAAGAAAATACATTTTCATATTGAACTGATATCAAAAATAGGGGACAAAAGGTTGGGTTCCCTACACCTTTTCCTGACACACACGGAGAAAATCTCGCAAGGAGCTTGGTTCGCCTCGTCCTTGTTTTCTCATCATATTTCACATGAGGCCACGGGAAAAGTTGTCTTTATTCGCCAGTGCCACTGTGTTTTTTCTTTCTTTCTTTCGCTGTAGGTCTAGTTACGAACTCATATTGTTAAAAAAATGATAAGGAAAGGAGACGAAATAAGCACATGAAATAAAAAAGTTAAAAAAAGAAGAATAGCAGGAAATATGGGACACCATTGTTTATAGGGAAGCTCTTTGAAGACTGAAGGACATACATATGCATTTAGATAGGTGAGAGGACACGTCTTATCTAACCAAATGTTACATTTCCTTTTAAAAATACATCTTCCAAGTAAACTCTTGTGAACAGACGAGACATAACCTTTTTATGTGTGTTTGCATAGACGAAGAGGAGGTATAAGTTGAGCGGGATATCATGATCATAATGCAAAATAATGGAGTTTTCCTGTCCTCTTGTCTCCACCGACAATTTTTTTTTCGGCACAGAACCGAAAGTCTTGAACTAGCCCAACATGACATTCTATCGTGAATAATAAAAAGGAAGAAGTAGGGGATGATAAATTCATTGAAAATCTCATCAATTTTTATTCAATAGAGGTACATCTAATGGCAAATCTTGTTGGTTGCACACACGACGAATGTGTGTGCAAGTGTAGCATATTATACCTATATTTCTTCTGCTACTTTCCTTTACTTTCGTCTTACCTCCGTGAATCACAGTATCAAATGACTGTGATAACATTGGAATATTTTGTTGTTGTTACAGTCTCGTTTCCTGTACACATTTGCCTATCTTGCTTGGCTGCTTTTTTTTTCCTTTTTACCATCAGTTGAAGGGAAGCCTTTATAAGTAAAGATTTTTTTGGCTCTCCACCATCCTTCTCTCTGGAGACACTCTCCAAATTATGTCTCAAATGTAGCGAAAGTTGTTTCAATGATGGAGACTGCCGGTGGGACCTTCCGACTCATTTTATGTTTTCTTTGCCCTTTCTTGTTGAAATGAGTGGTGATCTTACAAGCCAATTGGGGCAACCCAAACGACACAGAAAGCATTTTAATTGATGGGATGTGTATAATGCTCCAATGTTATGTGACTTGTGTGTTGAGACAAATCACCATTTTAAAAAAAGAGAAATGAATCATACATTTGATTTATGATGACATGCACTCCGGGCGAAGGGATGCATCATTGCATTTTTTCCGCATCTCGTAAATACACAATATTTACCAACAGAAACTAACAGAATGTGCTTTATGAGGACATTTTGGAACGAGAAGTATTTTATGGAGCTTCCGCCACTAAACCATGATAAAATACCTAGTTGTGATGCTCACAAGTCCATTGGTGACGGCACCAATTTTTCTGCTTTTATGAAATAACTCATATCTCATAAATAAGAGTATGCTTCTCGAGGACAAAAGGATTTTTGGGGGAATTTAATTTTGAAAAGTGCCTGTTTGCAGTAAAATGCTGAATCCTTTGGATTTTTTGTCGAATAAATGATATTTTCGGAGAAGCACAGTGTTTATTTAAAAATATGTATTTTGTATTTCGACACACGAATCAAGAGTTAAGTTAGCCCGCTACACTTTTTTTCAAATGACAATCCAGATATGCTACTTGCGTTTCTTTGAGCAAAGAAAAGCTTTTCATCGAAAAAAAGTTACTAAACTCTCTGACAAAAAATGTGTACATATTTACCGAACAATTTTTTTGCCAAGCAAAGGCTGCCGGAAGCCAGCTTCCCTTCATTCTTTACATAGCTCTTGAATGAAAAAAAAAGACCTAGTGGCCCAATAAAGTTAGGAATTTGAATTTTCTCCCCGGCCAAAATATAAAAAAAATTGTTCACATAGGAAATAGATTTGTTTACCAGCTTTGGCAAATCAATGATAATAAGAGTGGATGGATGCTTACTCGATGGAGAAAAATGCCACGCTTTTTCGCATGCACACACACATACATTTTTTTGGAGCTACTACAAACAAGTGATGGAGGCATCGGGATTGACAAAATGACAATGTTGGATTTTTTCGGAAAAAAATCTTGTTAGATATCGGCTCCCCAATATTCATCTGTTGTCGATTTAAACTGCCAAGAAAATAGGGAAACTATACACGGGCTTATTTTCAAACATTTTAATGATATTTGTGCTTATGTTTGGTGTAATAAGCTCGTGAAAAAAGAGGACGGTCGAAAAATTGGATTGAAGCGTGCCTCCAACCACCACTGAAAAAAAACTTTAATCGCAATATTCGAAATTGTATTATGAAGCTTCAAATCGAGTTCCGGTTTACTTCATTTCACTTCAAAGAAACACGCCTGCTTCCCGGGAATCACGTTGGCTGCACAAATGTATTTTTTGTGAGAAGGTAGAGGAAACTCCTGAATGCCTCCTGCCTCCTCTGTTTTTTGACGTTTGGTATTCCTGCAAGTTTTTTGTAGTTTGGATTTTATTAAAAACCGAAGTTTTCGTCGAGTCGTCAGAGGAAAAAGGGACGAAATACCTTCGGAACGGAGACATTCCGTTACTCGCCTCGATAATTAACAGTTCACTGAACTTACCCAAAAAATATGGTTCTCATTGTACAGACTCAATTAATCGTACACTTACCTCAGCCTTTTTTATTTCCTATCTACATTTGTGCTTTACTTTGTGTTTAATTCCGCAATTCCAGTGTCTCAAGCGGAATATTATCAATTTGTTATGTTGTCAAGCTGCTTCACTGATTCTTTACATTTTGTGTAAAAAAATATACCAAGTTTGTGTAAACAAATGTTTAATTTTCCACCTGAGTGAACCACCACCGGTGTTTTATTTCATTGTTAATTAATGAGGAAAGGATGATAATAAGAAAAGTTTATATTAATTTTTCTTTGTTAGATTAGTTTTCATGCTTGGACCTGTCCACAGGTTGATTGGGCTGAAAGTAGCAATCTTGAAAGAGAAACGAGATTTACGCATGAATCAACAAATTGGACGATGAATAATTCAAACTCTGGCTTTCACCTTATCGATTTTCCCTACCTGCACTCCTATGCATATGTATACAATTGTATATAATTGTTTCGGTAGGAAATTAAAAGACAAATAAGCGTGTTATTCCTCTATATATTTTCACTAACGGACAAAAACTAAGTACTTTGTTTTGACCATGCCTCCGAGTTTGTTATTTTGAGCATTTTCTCTCAAACGACTATCCTATTTACCTCAACTCCGAACTATCATTACTAACCATCCGTGCATGTGGTTGATGGATCACGTGAAAACGATGAAGGCTTGTTAAAAGTCCAGTTTTTTAGACACATTTAACCACCTCTATATACGTACGTGTCAGAAAATGACCAGCTTGGTGGCGACCACATTTATTCTACCTTTATCGTACTGGTGCGTCATCATAACTTTTTATCCCACTCAGCAAGGCATTCCAACTATACCAAGTATGCGCAAGTGGATTGTTTCATTTCTCCATTGATTTGGAAGAACACAACCCTGCTCTTTGTGATCTTAGTTAAGCGAGACGCTGCTAAGTAAAAGGTCTGATGGCCCAATAACCTAAATTCTCAAGAGGGACTTGAACTTTCTATTTTTTTTCTTGCGAAAATGGCACCAATTTATAGACACACTGCGAGAATGTAACAAGCACACGTATTATGGTTGTGTGTATGTGTGTTTGCTGGTGTTGTTTTTAAAAGGAAAAGGATGCTCGTCGTGGTGAAACCTTTACACACAATCATTCACTCCCATCATCTGTCATGTTTCATGTGGCACACGCAGCTGAACAAAATTATGATGATGAATGGTTCACGATCATGTTCTTGTCTCAATGGCTATCCCTCCCCAACAAAAAAAAGTTTTCTCCAAGAAGGAAAAAAAAGAGCCAGGGCCCAAACTAGTCACAGAAAATCCACTAAATTCGATTCAAGACAGAACTCGCGATTCCAATTCTCCCTCTGCACATCCCTCCATCTTTTCTCGTATTCTACTTACTCTGTGGAAAATTTCCAGACCGGGGAAGGCAGGACAAGACAAATTGTTCAAGATTTTTGTTAGATATTTGCTTTTCTTCACCCATTTCGACGTTCATCTTTCTTTTCTGGATGAATATGAGGAAGTGGAGCCGGAATGATATGCAACTTCAGTCAACAACAAGCGTTCATATTTTCTATACTCTCTGGCATAATATTATATATTCCCTGCAGTCTTGTTTTCCTCTCATTTCTTTTCATTCTGTGTGCCATCCGCGCCGAAAAAAAAGCGTCTCTCTAAAAATAATGCACTCTTCAGGGAAAGGACAGCAATACCAGCTGAGTAAAAAAAAACTACAGACGAGAGTCTAACAAAACCTTGTGTGTTTTTTAAAGACCCGGGTTGAGAGGAAAGAGCAGGACATTTTCTCTGTGTGTGCACATCACGTATCCCGGGCGCTAAGCACGTTGGCAAGCAAATCACACAGTGATCTATTTTTTTGAAAAGGAACTCATCTTCCATTTCCTTCATCATTTTACTTTTTTTTTCTTCTCAGCTGAAAACGTCTTCATCTTTTACTTTCTCTCTTTCTTCAAGTCACTCATCTTTCCCTTGGCAGAAATGTGTGTGTGCACTGAACACACACACACAAAGTCCTCTATTTTTTTCGAGCTGACTCGTGTACACATATCTCGCTTCGAGTTCCTTGCAGATTTTTTTTTCTAAAAAAAGATCCCAGTTGTGCACAAGTCTTCTGTCTTTCTCCAGCCTGTTCCCCTTTTAAAAGATCTTTCTCTCAAAAGGGAGAAGAGAACAGCGCTCTGATAAGAGTGAAATTGAAAAGTGAAAGTAAAGAAATAAGGATCCTCGTCAGAAAAGGAGCAGGCTGAGTTGAGAGGTGGTTAATCCCTTTCTCTGCAGAAGTGTGCATGATGAGAAATGAGAAAGAAATAGATTGGACCATCTTCCATTTAAAACGCATATATTTTGTAGACACACTCATCGTGTCGTGTCACTGCCACTAATGGGGGATGAGGATGATACTAATACAAATTCATTGTGCGACATTTTCCCCATTTTTTAAAGTAAACCCTGCCGGTGCAAAAAAAAACTTCCCCCTTTTTTGAATTGTAAATAATATGCTCCACTTTTTGTGACTCAGAACAAAAAAAAGTAAAAAAAGAAGATATGCTGTGGGAACTACAAAAGGCAAGGAAGTCCGCGCCATATCCAACACATTTTTTATTTATGCGTCTGCTCACCACCATGAGTCCATGTTTTTCCTTGCCGACCATCTTTTTTCTTCTGACGTGTGTGTAGCATTTTTTATTGCCAGATAAACTCTTTTGAAAATGCGTGTGAGAAGATTTTATAGGAAAATAAATGAGGCAGGCGGCACATAACTACCTTTCATAACCAAATAATTGTGTTGTCAGTGAAAATTTATTCTTCCCTGGTTCGAAGTACGTTTACACCTAATATGCAAAATATCCTTGGTGTCCAGAAATAGAAGAAAGATAAACTAAAGTTTACTATTGAAATCTTGCTGCATGCATCGTCTGACAAGATGCGGCACGTAAACAATACATAGATTATTGCAGATAGTTAACATCTCTTTTCTTCTGTGAGACAGGAATGATAAAAGCTGCACTTAACATTAAAAATAGATATGGAAATGTAGAGAATCGTGGGAAAATGTTGGCACATAATAACACTAAAGCGTTGAAAGCATAGAAAAGGGGAGCTGTCAATGTTCGTTCCCTGCTGGTACGTGCTTGCTCCCAATACACGAGCTCTTTAGGTTTAATATGGATGTTTTTGGATGCAAACTTGTCTACTTATGTTTTCACCTCTTCCAACCATGCACTAATCGTGCAAGCATGACTCTGACTGCGGGTGAATATCCGTGATTTGGGTATTCATTTTTGCATGGGGACCCAAAGAACTCCATGCTTTTACAGATGTAGTGTGCAATTATTTTGACTGTCAGAACAAACCATTTCCACATGCATCTTAGCTGAATGGACTGGAGCTGCGAGATGTGACGAAGTGGGAATCTCTCCTGCGTGCAGAATACAAACGATCTCTGTTGTAAGGATTGTGGTGCTTGGTGCAAAAATGTTTTGAATTTAGAGAGTAACATAAATGAAGTAGTATCAATCTTGCAGAAAGGAAACGTGGATTGCACAACGTCACGAGATAAATTCTATCTGACATGACTTGAACCATGACGTACGTACGAAGCAGGCAGCTGTAATTTATAATCTTGGTCACAGTCTGTGCAAAACTGCACCTGAAAAGTAGTTGCATTTGCATTTTGAAAAATTCATGTTTTTAATTTGTGAAAAGAAGTTTTTTATAATGCATTTGGTTTCGGTTTTATGTGGAACACCGTGCCTTTCCACGTTAATATCTGAGTGTGTGGAAATAGAGAGGCTTAAAAATGTATAGTTGCATCTTTCATTCGAATCAATAACACACATGGTAAAGTTGGTCGCAACGCTTTTACGGGTATGATGACTGGAAACGTGGAATGCTTGCGTAAAGGATTTAGATGCATCCGGGGACACTCCTCGTCATAAAAAGTTAATGAGAAAAGCCACTGGCCTCAGATTGACGTCGTTAAACCTGGTTTAAATGCAGATTGCAGGCTGCAAGCGGAAAACTTGCGACAATCAGTCACTCATGTCATTTCAAGTGGCAAGCTTGTCCACTAAGTTTCAACTGATAATCGTGTTTAGAAAGCAGTCTAAAAATACTGTTTCCAATAATTGCTCATCCGCATTAAAATCTCTTCCTCGAAGGGATTTCTACCACACGAGTCCACACAAGTGTGAACCAAGATTTATGCGGATTATGAATTTTGTTGGAAGGAACTTTGGTTTGCATTTGAATGTAACCTTAAATCGTTGAAATGTCTACATAAACATACTTATCCAAGTTCTTGGAAACATTCGCCAAATAAAAGTTTCCATGTAATAATTTAAGCGGTTATCAGGGTTATCCGGAAAGATGAAAAAATAATGTTTTATGTTGTTCCACCAGGGGACGAAAAGATGAAGCTCAGTTGTTCCGCTTACCAGGCTGGGAGCTGCTCCTACGCTAAGAAGATTATGAGCGGACAGACGCCAAACTACGGATCCACCAGTAC
>JAHZNF010003093.1:2256-12713 GCA_027744215.1 Troglopedetes dispersus | reverse complement strand
TGGTTTTCATCTTATCGTAATAAAAAAGGAGGAGGAACACTGACCCAATTTTACTTACATTGATATTAGAAATTTTTTTTAACTGCTTCCCATTTCACAAAAAAATACACTGTGTGATTACTTCAGAATATAGCAAAAAAAATATACCAGCGTGTGCAAAATTGTTTACGCTTGGATTTAAGGATATATACATAAGTAGCTTGACTTGTACATTTTTAAATGGATTATAATTCCAATATAAAAAAGATTCAGTATTTTTTTTTTCTTCATATTTTTTTATGAAGTGCACAGTAGGCTGGCTTTTTCGCACACACGCGAGCTTACAATAATAATACACCAGGAGAAAAGTAATAATCAGTAAACGAACCTTGAACGAAAAAAAATCAACAGCTGAGAAGACGCGCGGAGCGCACGAGCACAAAGATTTTTAAAAAATATATATATTTTTCCTCCTCCTTGTCATCCTCAATTTTGTTTATTACGCATCTTGGATAAGGATTATAAGGGATAAGCATTATCACTTTTAAAAAATATATGTATTTATAATACCATTTGGGTCTCGCTTATCTAAACATGAGATTATATGTGTTGCACAAAATGTCGACAGACGGAGCTAAACTTTTATGAATATATCGTGTATAGATATTTTTTTTACCAATTAAAATTTTGGTGGTTCTTTACACGTCTCAGTTTGTTTATTCCCTTCGGCCTTTGAAAGTCAAACTAATCGATTATTTTTTGGTAGACACAATCGTAAATGAACCATATTTTTTTCGTATTGTTTCCACAATGATTTTACACTGTGGAATTTTATTTTTGAAGTGCTGGCGGCGCTGTATTATATGCTTTACTAATTTGAAACAAAAGACGAGCGAGAGAGCGTGTGTGTGCGCGGAGCAGTTTGCTTTTTTTTTTGGAGAGGGCAAAACCAACTCAAAGAATGTTGAGCATTTGATCTTACAAATCATATTAATTTTAACATTTATTATTTGTAAATACTTGTAAATAATTTTGTTTACTCTTTGAGAAAAAAAAATCAAAAGTGTTTTATTTTTGCAGGGACGTGTTCACAAGTCGGTGTTCTGTAAAAAAATATACATCAATTATATAAATTATATAGTTCTTTCTGACAGGTACCATTGCACAGAAGAGGAATGTATTATTACGTGTTTTCTTCTAATTATTGAAAAAAAATCCTGTCGATGATAATGATTGAGTGAGTTGATGATGTCTTCTTTTTTTTCGAAAATTTTCATGAGAAAACTTGAATTACACCAAAAAAAATATATAATCGTAATAGTTGGGTTGGGCAGTCTGGTGGTCGTTGATGATGATGATGATGATTTGGTATGGTGGCATATCAAGCTTTTTTTTCGTGCAACAATTTACACTCATTTAGTAATCTTATGTAGGCTTCTCTGTTTTGTGATGATTAGAAAGCTTATCTGGTCAAGTTCTACCACCATTTCGAAAAAAAAATTATTGAACCTAGATCGTCTCTCCACATAGCCAACAGATCTTTCATAAAAGTTGCATCTGAGAACTATTATTACCAGCATTACAATTTTGTGCTGCTGGGTTAAAAAAAAGGGAGATGATGATTATCAGAGAGAAAAAATTTTGAGATTTTTTTTTCTCTATTTGTGTACCATGTCGCTGATCCATATCAATTCTCCTGCATTCTTCTTCATCACACGGCAAATGCAGTAACAGTGTATAATCCCTGTTCTGGGATGATGCTCCCTTGAATTTAAAAAAAAACTCAATGTTTACTTTTCAAATATATATGCACACATCTCATCTATGTAGGTATTTCAAAGCACTTCTCTCCGAGAATCACAATGCACATTGTTGCTCACTGTTTTGATAACGAAAAATTCAGAAATGGATGAACATTTTTTTTTATTTAAAAAAATAATGCATTGTTGTGCATACTCCTTAAATCATATTACGAATAATATTCTCATGAACAAACAGTTTTGAAAAAAAAGTGTGAGTAGATTTAATATTAAGCGTGGTTTAATCAGAATCTCTTTAATATGTATTCTTGACGCTGCTGCTCTGTTGATTCCACCATTATTAGTTTGGCATTGTTGAGGCTTCTAAACATTCCTGAGAGGAGCACACAGGTGAGCAAAAGCCTCATGTTTTGAACAATGTGTATTGTGAACAAAATGCATTAGTACGTGCGTGCCTTTCATTTACATAGACAACTCTGGTAAATCTGAAAAACTACTGAAAAAAATAACATGTATCCATTACATTGGAATGTCACTAAAGAGATGATGATAATCCGCTCTTGCTGCTGCGTGCTCCACTACATTGCTGCCACCACCATGTGATGGTATGGTTTTTATTGCTCCTGCTGATACTCAATTTTTTTTTCTATGTGGGGCTGATAATAATATTGTTGGTGGTGGTTTGGTGCACACACAACCTGTGTTGTCTTGTTTCATAGAGGAGGCTGCTCCATTATGTCTCAAGTCTGAAAAAAAAACCACTTGTAGCTTGTAAAGTCAATGTGTATACACACATAATATTTCTCTAATTTATCATCATCAGTAAACCCTTTTGTTTGCTTCATTACCACATGGAAGGTGTACTCTGTGTATGCATAGATGAGCGAGAGAGGTGCACACAACATAACACAAGCTTCTGCGAGATTTTGAGTCAACTGAGCATTTTGTTGCGAGTAATAAGATAATGTTTCAATGTTGCATGCATATTTTCCTCACTTGCTCAGCAGTTGCTCTTGGACAGTTAACTGGGAGAAGTGTGTGTGCGCAGAGGTGTCGTCAGTTTTTCCTACCTCCTTCATAATGTGACGTGACAAGATTCTTAATTGGAAAAAAAGGAGCAAGCAAATCGCTCAGCTCAAACCTGTGTGTGTGTGTGCATAGTACTGTTAGCGGATGTAAATAACAAATCCGAAAGACGCACACATAGTGATTAGCCAGAAGGTACATTTTTTCGAGTGATGATGTGCGCATAAACATTAGGTGACATTCACCGTAAACTCTTCCACTAATTTCCTTCAGACCAGGTTTTTCTTTTTCCCTCACTCTAAATTCAGTTCCCAAAGGAAAAAAAATGAAAGGAATGTGGTGCATCAGTGCCTAATAATAATAATAATATTATCACACTCTACACATGGACACAATTTTTTTTCCTGTCGGTGAAACCAACAATAAGTGTGTGATAACCCTTCTTACATATAAAAGAAAAGTGGTCTCTAGTTTATCACCACGAAAGGAATTTTCTTGTTCTTGAAAAAGAAGAAGAAAAAAAACATTTTGAGTAAATATTATCACCGCAATTATTTCTTGAGCTACTTCCAACTTTTTTTTTTCAGAAATTTTCTACTCTTCTCGTAATTCTTCTGTAATCAGGTAAATCACGTTTATATATACGCATCTCGTATTCTTTTCGTTTTTCGTGATGAATGAAAATACTTCAAGCTTACTTTCCGTTCCTCTGCCTGCGGTATAGATCTTCATATTTCTTGTTATATGTGTGCACGGTAATAATTACTTTCAGTTTTACTCAATTTTTCTTGCTCTTCTTTTTCCCTCATCACTTGTAATATATGGTAACAATTTAGCAGTGGTGCGTAGACAATCATGTCTTGAGTTATCAAAAAAATGAATGTTTTTTTTTCTTGAAAATTGTTCACAATTTTCGAAGATTGTCATCTCACTTTGAATCAGCAGGGAAGTAGTCGGAAAAGATAAGCTTTTTTTGTGAGAAGAAGAGAGAAAAATATAGTTAATCGTTTATTTTTTCCTGATTTACTATTATTTTCTGATTCTCTCAAAAGCAGCAAGTCCTTTGTACAAGTTTGCGCGGTTAATAAAGCGCATATTGTTATTTATTGAGGCTTATCAGAAATGGCTATGAATCACTCAAGCATCATTGCAGTTTATACACAGAGCTACCTGGGTTGGCTGGCGCGGTAGCTAGGTTGTTGATTGTTGTTATTTTTTGTGTTGAGGCTCTTGTTGCAGCAGCACAGGAGTATCATTGCAAACATTTCAATCAAATAAATCACAATAAATAGATTGTTGCGTTTTACGACGTTGTTTGATGATGAAAGAGAGGCGAAAAACAACAAAGTCCCATCACCATTCTTTCACATTTAGCAAGCAGGGAAGGGAGATACTATATTTCTTTGGGTTTTACAGCGGCACATCACTTTCTGATGAAGGTGATTGATTGATTAAACTGTCTAAGTTGATTCTAAAGTCGGTGTTGTTTCCACTTATCTTGTGTCCACGCAACCCCTTTTGTCGTACGATAAGAATATCTTGCAACAACCTCAGAGGCAGAAACATGAAAGAGGAGACTTATTACGGCTGAACGCAATAATATCCTATTATTGCATGAACTTATCTGTGGAGCAGTATTTTGTCTTCAGATAAGAGTAAGTTTAGAGACTTTTGCTCAAAAAAAGGAAGGGTAGAACAGGATTAAAATTTTTGTATTTATTTCCATTTAAAAAAGTCTTTGTTGTATTTAACATTGAATTTTTATTGCTAATTTATGGTACACTTGTACTAGCTTGATTATCTTATTAAGTTGTTGAACATTTGGTAGCTGCTGCTCACAAGTCATCATAAATTACGAAAGGAGTGATGTGTGTGCTGTTTTGTCTATTTTTGAAAGCACTACATGATGGCCTTATCAATTCTTCCTTTTAAGGTAACAATTTATTGTTACTCAAAAAATACGCACGTTCAACCTGTGTGTGCGCTTGCTTGGATAAAAATAGGTCCTCAAATAATGGTGTATCTCCAATTATTATTTTTTTTTCTCAAAAGAATCATTATCATTTTATTATTATTATTAATTTGGTATTGTTCTTGGCACAACTCTGGGATTTTGTAAGGTTCATTTGTGCACTGCCGAGAGTTCACTCGGTTAAGATAGGCCTTATGTGTGTGTCTGTTAAAAATTATTGAAACAAAAAATATTGGCTCGGGCCACACTGCAACGTGGGGAATTTAAAAATTTAATTAGTCAGACCACATGAAAAAAAAATTGATTGGATGGATACACTATTGCTCTCTGTTGAGTAAATGAATTTTTATAATAATTTTTTGGTGTTGTTACATCGATTATTATGCAACTCGAGTAATATCTATTTTTTGGCCAGAAAGACACATTTGTTTGCGTTAATTAAGGGGCAATACATTTTCTCAGAATTGTTATGCATAAAGAGTAATTGGAATGTTTCTTGATCGTGTCTACTTTTCTTCAATAAATTAAGTTAATTAAATTATATTTTTATATAAAAAAAATTCTCTTTCAAAGGGCCTTGATTTTCACTTTCCGAAAATTATAATAACTCCACTATACTCCCTTTGCACACTTAATCAACTTTTTTTTACTTAATTAATTAGTACTTTTACAAAGGAAAAAAAATTAGACACACAAATTGGTGGAGAGTAAATTCTGAATTCTGTTACTGTTCTTCAGCAAACAAGAACACGCAACATTAGTGGGAACAAGCACGCATGCCAAAAATATTGTTCTAAAGAGTACCTACTCACCTTGGTGCAATGGTCTGTAAACAAAATCAAGTAGCTTCATGTGTAAACTTTAAGGCTCACATAAAGCCTCGCCATTGTGTTCACACTTGTACCTAATTTGTAGATCAAGGAATAGGAAATCGTGTAGGAAGGGAGCATGGGCAAGCAGAACATGATCAGAACTGGTGTTTCTCATAACCCATTGTTTTCTATAATGTGCGCACAAGTAGTAATAACAATTGTGGTTCTAACTTGTTTCAATTAATTAATACAAGTTGACTTTAAAATGTATATGGAGATGTATATATTTATTTTTGTACACACTTATTAGAATTCGCTTGATCATCGTACAATTTTTTTTACACTTGTAACTAACTTATCAAAAAATTGGGATTAGGTGATTGCCTATTATGATGTAGTTATTGCATTAGTTTTAATGATCATTCAGTTCACACAATCATGCATTATTATTATGTTTTTTCGGAAGTGTAATACAATTATCTCCTCCTTTTTTTTATCAAGTGGTTTCAAGTTGACTTTGATAGAGAGGGTCACGCTCTCCCAATGCTACCAGTCACACTCATGATTAGTGTTGTGTGTCCACACATAACATAGTACATAAAAGAGTGTGGCGCCTATTATTGTTGGCTTAAAGGATGATCAATGCAAACCGGCAAACATTTTGGCAAGAGGGAACAATAAAACACCCAAATATCCACACACAGTTCGGAATAATAACAACAACATTTATATGCGCGCAGACTTTATTTGGAATTTGTATAAGCAAGCACAATTGTTCCTTTTTTTCTGCTTCACTGTCAGAGACAGTCGAGAGATGACCTTTACATCTTTTTTCCTATTTGGTTTTTTAGTCAAGTCATAGATAATGTTCTTTCAGCAGAAATCCAACAGGTTGAAAAGTGAACAAAAAAAAATAATATAAAGCTCCTTTTGTTCCTGTATTTTTTTGGACATGATGATGCCATAAAAAAACGTGGCATCGAACATGACGCATTATTAGCTAATGCGGGTTGGGTGTAGGAAAAGGATGATGATAATAAAAGATGCGAGAATGATCCGTGTTATTTGATTGGACAAAAGAGGTGGTTCATTTGATGGAGATGATAAGCCCAGCATTAAAACTTTTGTAGGAAGGGATGATACGCGCATCCCCTGTTGTTACCTTATTTCGATATCTTCACAGATCACATAACTACCGCAATCGCTTCACATATCGCGTAATATTTTTTATGCCTTTTTAAATAATAGGGAATATCTCTTCCTTTACGAGTGAAATTAACCAATCTTGTAAAAAAAAAAGAATCAGTGACAATGTCACGATCAAAAAAAATTTATCCAGATAAGAACTCCATGTGCAAATTGGGAAAAGAAAAGGAAAGGGCCAAAAGAGGCATTTCACACACGCAGTTGGGCCGCAACAAAGATAACCAGGTAATAACCATTCATAATCATTACACACACGGACAAACTTCAAGAAGAAATGTATAATATAGTATGATCAAGTTAAGAGAAGAAAATAATATTGCCACATCATTCCTCATCAAAAGAGATGGAATCAAAGGGTGTCTTAATCAAATAATGTTTCACGTGTCGTGTGCTAACAGTCTCCTTAGAAATTATTATCTGCAGTCGCTACTATGATCTTGTCATTTTCGCTTAATTTGACTTTCAAGGTGTTGCGAAATCTCTTGAGAGAGGTTGACTCGATAATATTTTTTTAGAGAAGGGATTAAATGATAAGAAAAAATATGAGGAGGAGGTGATGGAGAAGGTGGCTGCTGCGGATGATGTTGATGAAGTACAAAAAAAAATATTATGTGCATACATAAATTTCATAGTTTGCATTTGCCTACTCAGTTGAATGAAAAATTGTACACTTTCGTATTTTTTTTTAAATGTTAAGCACTCATGTTGCTTCGTCATCTTGAAAAAAAAATTACTTTTTACGAGATGAATGACGGTGCGTAAAACATGTGTGCAGCAAAAAGGAGTAATGATATATATATACATATATATTTGTGTTCCCGTTTATGGATGTGACGACCATCAAAACTCATAAATACAACGAATTTTTCAGGGGAAGTTTTATGAAGAAGGGCAGTAGGCTCCACATCACATATGAAACATCTCATCCCATCTTCTTCAACGCGACACGAGACTGTCCTTCATGACAGAATAATAGAAATAAAAAAGGTGAATTCGTTCCGGTTTCAATAAATGGGAAGATGAGACCATACCATGTTCTTGAAGTATATGTACTATGTTGTCAATACTCTGAAAGTTTAGATGGTCATTATAAACATTTAAAATGTATTTAAAAGCAAGGCCTATAAAAATTATTTTCCTTTTGTGAAACAAAAAAATTCGCCGCGCTATAAATCAAAATATTTAAGGCGTTGGTAATCCAAAGTCATTAAAGCATACTAATAAAAATTTATTTTTCAAAAAGTCTGCTACAATGTTCTATACACGCACACACTGAAAAAAAAATTTATATTGTCAAATAATAGAAAGTGTCAGTTACTCTTTCTTGTGAGCAGGTGTATAGATATGCATGCCTTTGTGTGGAAAATAATATGGTGGCCATCCACCCAAAAGCACGCCCGACTGTCTACCACTCTCTCGCTCAAGTCCGACTTTTCCCTTTTGGTTATTCAACTGTGTGAAGAAACTCACACATTTAATATTCTAGTCTGGTTTGGAGATTAAATAATTTTCGTGTGTGGTTGCCAATCAAACAGTTTTTTTATTGGGATAAATATGGGAATAATTTTGAGTAGCCCCCGCAAAATATTATTGCATTTTTTAAAAATAAAAATAAGGTAGACAGCAGACACTGAACCTTTTACGTGTGTTGCGTGTGATGGCTCGTAGTAGTACTACAACAGCATATATGTATGTAGTTATCAATAATGTTTTCTGGCATCACCAAATATAACAAAATCATTGTTATTAAAGTGTAAAAAAATCAAGTTTAAAAAAAGAGTTTCGATTTTTTTTTCTCCCTCTCTTCTCTCCTTCTCACTTCTCATATGTATCAAGCCATCTGTTTCTGATAAAGTTATAATCGAATTATTGGTATTAAAAGATGATGATGCGATCGTAGATTTTTTTTAGAGAGTAAAAAAAATTGGCAGCAGACACCAAACACATTGATGGGTAATATATTTTAAGGCAGAGTGCTAATCAGAGAATTGATGCTCACACTCTACTCAGAAGAGAGACCATCAACCTCACACAAGAAATGCAGTATAAATAAATAACGCTCCTAATGGGTGGTTACCAATTGGTGTGCACTGATATTTGAATATGTAACGAAGGAACCTCACCTGGTCTCGGCACCACCCAATGCTAAACAACTAACAAACACATCATATATGAAGACAATTTGGCCAAAAATAGCCAGATTTGAAGCAACATGTTTTTTTTCACATTGACTCTGAAGAAATAGATTTTGAAAAAAAATATATATATTAAATTTATGTATTTTTGTACAGTGAACCAATAACAAGCCATAATCTTGGTAATTTATTGGTGTGAGTTATTATATTATTGCGTTTTTTTTAAACATGTGTACTTTATGTAAGGACTTGTGTGTAGGTTTTCTTTTGAAGAAGCAAAAAAGGGGAAAACTCTTGAAAATTGTTTTCAACAAGCAACCAATTTTCTCAGGCCTGAGAGAAGAAAAATTATGAAGCAACACTTTATGATTACCACAGTGGAAAGATATTCATACATTTATTAGTTAATATAAGCAGCTGCAAGGTAAAACTACAAAATGTACATCAACGCTACACGCGTTTGACACAAGTTTCACTTTTTTCTGCAAAATTACCCGACACTTTACTCTACCTTAATAATAACAATTCATAATGATACAATAAAAAGGTAAAGTGTGTGTGTTTTTTTTGGTGCTGCTGCTGCTACTTGCTCCAAGCTGTGCGCTCTGTGTACATTCAAACTGCCACAATACCGCTTTCAGCACAAGAAAAGAATATCTCAGAATAAGGTAAAGCCTTCTGTTCTTCATATTATTCTTTTTGCACTTGTGTCTTGTGTTAGTTAATGAGCTCTTAAATGGCAGCTCGTATTATTATGGCAAGGAGAGCAACATGGGAAATTAATGGCCATTTCTTTCCCATATGTGTATTTACACACAACAACACGAGCAGCATTTATAGTGTAAACTCGCTCACACCAATCAAAAAATATCAGCAAAGTCTACAATACAAGAAGTATGGTAGACAAACACAGAATGGAGTATATATTCCGTACTGTACCAAAAAAAGAGATTATCACAGTCAGTGTGCATTTTTATTATTATTAATCTGCACACAGTACATTTTTACAACTTCTGGTTTATTTCTCGTAAGTAAGAAGTAAGTGTAAATACTTGTAAAGGAGACTCATGAGTATATATATGAATATATATAAAAGGGTTTATAGATGCAAAACACAAAAGAATAAATTTCATAAGAAAACCATGTTCAAGAATGGAATTCATATTTGTGTTTGTCAGAAATAAATAATCTCGCTCAGAGAACTGTTGGTTTTGTTTTGGGCAGTCGGACAACAAGACAGCAGTCGACAGGAGTTAGTTTGAGTTTATTTTTAGGATTCAATTTGACTTCATGTTGAAAGTGCTCCTTGTTTGTTCTGTGTGTGAATAATAAAATCACATCAATTTTTCACTCAAAGTTGTTAGTCGTCGAGTGGGTTTTATCAATCAAGCTGTTCTGCAACAATTTTTTTTATCCTCTTCTGCTATGTGACTTCTGTTCCACGCGATTCCATTTTGTATTCATAAAATACACGAGCACTTTTTTGTTTTAAATAAATAGTTTGAAGTTATGTGCGTGTAGTTGTTTTGCACTTGTCACTTCCTATTTTGCTCCTGAAGCTGAAGAG
>JAHZNF010003092.1:0-12963 GCA_027744215.1 Troglopedetes dispersus | reverse complement strand
CTCCGTACATAGGTTCAAGTTGCAACAGTTTGGTCTTCTGGAAGGTACCTTCTAAGAGTAAAACTCCTTAGGAGCAACAAAATATATTTTCCATCGAGTTCCCTCTTAGTTAGAGAGGTCCGAGTGAGTGTAGATGCTTACAAGGGAAAAATGAAGAGGAAACATCGATCAGCATTCCTTTGAGAAATATCTGTTCTCAAAGGGACATGTTGGGACGGACAAACACCTTGTGTTACCTTTTGTTAGGTGAAGTTTACGTATCTGTTTTTTGGGTGTTGACGCCACTTCTCGGATTGTAGGAAACCAATAAAAAATAAGAAAGCACTGCACCTTTTCTCGTTACTTTGAAGGTAAGGTATCCAACAAAGAGTTTAGCCTTTTCGGACTAAAAGTTTTCCAAAAAAAATTACAAACGATTTATCAACAAAAAATCGAAGTGCATGAAGTCTCATGTGATGGAAATCACGAAGGATCTTTCAAGATTATATTTTTTGCAAAACAAGATGCAACTTTTCTCAGCCATATATTTCCATGTAATGAATTGAAAGTAACGGAAAGATTTATTGACTAACCGCCCTAAATAAACATTAGTAGGAAGAGCAGCTGATGTACTAAAAATGATTTTTTTAAAAGTACGGCGTACTATATATGCAATGAAGTTACTACAGCAAAATTTCGTAGTAGACAATAATGCATGTGTGCAGATATCATGAATGCTGATTCTCGTTTGCTCTCTGTCAAGGAACACGCACACTTATTTTCCTCCCCTTCTCCTACTCTGACTTGATGCAAGATTCACTCAGAATGAAAAATTTGAAATTCCGATGATTTATGACAGGTTTGGGTGTGCGTCAAAAAAAAACGACCAAGGGAAAATATATGCAACGTAGACTGTTCAGGGAAGATGGTCTACATGTAAGATGCGAAACCAAGCATGTTTGGAGAAACATACTGCCATAATATATAAGCATGTGTGGTTCCAATACTGTGCAAATCTTAAGGAATAAAGGCATATTCCAGCTTGCTAGGAAAAGTTTGTAAGACGGACACACGCACAAGGACAATGGAGAGTATTTTTAAACTCAAGGAAAATCGTTGGATGGGAAGGGAACCTCGTCATCATTTAATGGTGGCAATAGGGACAGGGGCGGAAAGTGGGATTGACGGAGTGAGAAAGATGAATAATATGTGTACATGTATCTGATCCTTTTCTGATTTCCTTCCGTACCTCGTCTTACATACAGGATGTTAGTGACGATGAGATTTTTTTAATACTCACGCATCATTTAGTATAGTTTTCGAATTATACTGGAAGTGGATGGGGATGCTAGATTTAAACACGTATACCTAGTCACACGTTATGCATCCAGTATCTGTTCACATTTTCCCATGAACGAAGAATTCCCGGACCAAAACATCAAATGGTAGGAGCATGTGAAAAAAAGGGAAACACGCTAGTCTGGATTAGCTCCGCATAACCAGAATCAATTCACTGGTTTGTTAGTTTACAGATGTGATGGCACTGTGGGACATGCACACTTCCAGTATATATTATTCTTGTACTGGATAATATCCCTTTGAAAGCGAAGTTTCCTTTGGCTTTTCACTCCAGCCATGCATAGATTCCTTCTCCAGTTTTTTTTACTTTGAATCTCTGTTGAACAAGTATGTAATCCCTATCCATCCGTTCTGCCAAAAAAAACGAAGGAAACAGCAGGGAAGCTAAGAAAATTTAACCTGGAATATGACTTGACTTGCTATCAACGAGGACACGGGGAAAACTTGAATGTAGTGCACATCCCACCATGATTCATTTCAACGAGTTTGACTGACTCCTTCCTTTCCAATAAAGGAACAGCCAAGCCGGAGGAAAATGCATGCTCCTCGTCCAACCCAAACTTTGTAGATGTTCATCTTAAGTGAGGTGTATTGAGATTGTATGTAACATGTCATGCATTACTGGAGGCTGCCTGGGCACATGAATACATTTCCTTTGAAGATAAAAAATCCACATTATAGATACATATATACCTGCATAGACACATGGTATGTTTGCCCACATGCTTATTATATTAAGTGGGAGTTATCCATGACAAGAGAGTAGGGAAAGGAGGCTCCTTTCATTCAGTCTCTGATAGCACTACTTCCACTAAATAAACAATATTTTATTCACAAAACCCACAAATGCTAACTTTCCTCATTCCTGTCAACAACTTTCCCCAATTTGTGCACAAGAGTAGATACATAGACGCCCGTGGATATACTCCCTCCGTCCACTATAAAAACCGGTTGTTTTGTGGAGAAAGCAGGGCTTTCCTCAAATTGACTGACTTCAGACGTAAAGCAACTTGATTTTGCGTGAGCCTTGGACATAATGAGGAATGATGGGACTTCCACGTATACCAGAAGAAAAAAAAGTAACTAAATGCATGCGTGCCACTTGCCTATGTACTTTGCTGACTACAACATGTTCCCGAATCTTGCATGATGTGCTAATGTGCTTGGATGGAAAAAAAATATATAACTCCTCCTTCCCTTTTGCAAAATTGGGTGCTTCTCTGTTTTTGTTGTGTGTTATGTAATTTTGTAGCTATCTCGCACCAATTCCCTTGATGGTGCACGTGAAGAAACGTCTTCCGTGAAGTCGTAAAGATCGCGATGATGAAGGAAGTGTTGGAAAATGCTTGCCCACACACGAGAACAAGTCGGCCACTTTGTGCAACATAATTTGCCATTTAAGAATTTATGCTGGTAGCAAAGAATGTTGCTGCAAGCTCTTTGCTCATCGTCTGCCTCGCCTCTTTCCTTGCCGGTGGCGGTAAACTTTGCCTCAGTTGATGAATGAATTATTTGTTTAGTTTCACAATTCATAGATTCCCTTCATAATAAATGAAGGAATAATTTATGGACTGAGCTCGTCACAACAGAGGACAGGTTGACACCGGCAGGAGTTTCGCGCTACAAATGAAACACGAAACTTGCGAAACGAAAACAATCAGTGAATTACTAAATAGATAAAGAACATCTTTTATATAATACGCTAAGGCAGATAAACTTGTAAGCACTAATAAACGTTTTGTCATGCGGTACGATTCGTCTTGGCATGTGGATGTACAACTTGGACTTCAAATTTTGAAAATACTGGGTGGGGTCACGGGTCAAAGTTTAAATTACGAATTGAATACCCAATATTTTAAACCCAAACATTTGTAATGCTGGAATTATGCAGGAGAATGTGTCGGGCCAACTTACTAGTTCCTGTGTGCTACAAACGATATATACAGTTAATGGGTTTGTGCCATTTGACGAAGTCAATCTATTTTTAAAAAGGGGCCGCAATGCAATTGCCCCTCTTCTTTAGCATTCGTTCTGATTTTAGTTTTAGTGAAAGTTCTAAAAATAAATACTTTCTACATTTCCCAAAAGAGGATAAGTCAATCTGCGTGAATAAAACCGTAGACGAACATAAATTCCCAGGTTGTGGAGCGTGGGACGAGAGGACGTGATTTGTTCCTTTGATGAATGCAGTGAGGGGGAGGGACGTGTAAGAGAAGAGAAAGAAAGAAATGAAACCGTCACCGATACCGATGTAATGCATCATTATGATCATTTCGTCAATGAAAACACCCAACCGTCCGAGAAAAGTAGAGTAGATTGATGTGAATATATTAAATAGAATGGGGAAAGGAAAAGTATGTGATTATTATTAAGTAGTGTTTGTCCCTTTTTGTTTTCAAAGTCAATATTATGTCGAATCCATTTACACGTATCCCTGCATGCCATCATGATCCATTCATTTCTGTTCCTTTTCATTTTTTTTACTCTCATGTCAGGTCTCAATATTTATAGAATATTAGAAGACCAACGCCCTACGAAAGAGGTTACGAGCCAGCTTTTCGGAGTAACGATTACTCGTTACCTACAAGAACTGCGATAATACTGTACTCACCGTTACAGTTGCCGTCCGTCCGACTGTGAGATAACGTAGGAGTAAGTATTTTGTAAAAAAAAATTCAAAATTTCTTCGTTCAAAATCCAAAGAAAATCTCTACCATACCCTCTAATCGATTAGCATCCCCAAATTATATGCATAAGTTAACAAAACAAGAAACAAAGGTATGGAACGAATTTCTTCGTTGCTAATCGTAGTCCTGCCTGTTTCTACAAAGCTTTTTTCTTATTCATACACAACTAGGAAAGCATGCATACATACTACCATGCATTTGAACATACACACATACAAACACATCTATAATGCATGCGCGTTACGGTGAGCTTTTTCTTTTGCAGTTTTGTACTTAGAAAACGTGGACTTTTTGTAAACGGGAAAAGCCATGTGAAGGAGAAGCACAACCTAAAAAAAAATGCTGAATGTACTGGACAAGGTTATTCATGATATCAATAAATCATAATGTTGATAGTAAAATAGCATTGGTTCATAACTGGAGCCCAAATTTTGAAATAATGGCTAATGCCAGCAACTTCCTGTGCGTCAACATAGACTGGCAGCATACCAGAAGTTTGGGGCAACGAAAATTACCTTCCTCTCTATTCCAGCACACAACTTTGGAGGAACTTTGTGCAGCCACGTTGTTTGTGCAGTGCTAAGCTCGCTAAATAAAATATCGAATGGAGGTGGCTGTCAGCAGAATCAAGTGGAAATGGATACGATGCAAAAAGTAGTTAATGCACATAATCACAGTATTCACAACCATCGTCAATCCCATACTTCACGTGACAATCAGATTCATGTTGACGCAGGCGCAGAGAAAACATTTCACGACCATTTTAATTAGGATTTTCAGAGTGACACAAATCTGTTGAATTTACCTTTGTTCAATTCTTTTGACAGAAAACAATTTTATCTGATTTCTATACATTTGCCAGCATTTCAACCTTCCAAAATGTGGAACAGAATTGACCAGGAATGAAAATTAATGCGTTATAAACTTTGCTTCGATTCATCAAGTGAAACGCAAAAGCTCTTGTATAATAAATTAGCATAATTCATTTATACATACCATTGATCAGAGTGGGAGCCGAAGAAAAACAATAAAATTTGAGGTTTATGGTGACTACGTTTCAATAATGCACGTTCCTCGCCGAAAGTGTAAGAAGAGCAGATAGTGGAATTGACGACGAGTGCAATAATAATCATAACTTTAATAACAACAACGTTGTTTGTAACAACATAATGATGTTGATATCTACAAAAGAATACAAGTTGGGCTGGTAAGGATAAATTCTCCCTTCCCCTTCTTCTTGACAATTCATTTGAAAAGAAGTGAATCCTTTCTGAAAGACGAATAACACAAGTACAAATGAAAAGAAGGAATGAAAGAAAACATAAAAAAGTGGAAAGTTATGGTACAACAACACGATGAAGTTTCTTTCTTATAAAATGATACCATGAAAGAATATTCCATGAAAAAAAAGAAGGGAATGGACTTTGTACCGTCCCATTGTGTATGATTTTTTTTCACGCTATTTGTACTCACTTTGCCGTCTTCTTTTAATACTCTTCTTTCCTCAATTTTTTTTCTTATTTTTTTTTCTCATTGCATTATTCGTCATGAGAGAGAAGGAGGAGGAAATGAAAGAGGGAAAAAAATGGAGGAAAAGTTTTCGCGGAAAACCAGAGAATGATAATCATTTAAGTCGTGACGAAGAGTATTCCAAAACTTAATGGACAAGTCCACACGCAAGTATAAAAAAATTTCCAACAAAGTTTATATAGAAAAAAAATGAGGAAAAAACAAGAGGAAGAGAAAGCGATGATGGGGAAAAGAGATGAGAAAAAAGTAACCGAGAGAGAGAGAGAAACTGCAAAAAAAATCTACTTAAGTTGTGAAAACTGTGTAGTGTAAGAATAACCTTTATGTTCGACAAGGCACTATATAATGTCCACATTATAACTTTTATCCTATCATCTATGCATGGTTTACCCTGAAGAACTCATTTTTTTTCTTCCCCTCTATCTTCTAAGTACATTCCGGCTGGTGGAAGTTAACATTTTTTTTTTCAATATGTGGTGAACCATCCACACTGCCCTGCACGTTTTTTATATAACATGATGAATACATGCATGAACATATTTGTCGCTGTTATCATCATGACAACATGCCGAACAGGAAAAATATTATATAATAATCGCCTCTCTACTCCTTGTTAGTTTCACATGGGGTTGGGAGCGAAACACAAAAAAAAGTTACCAACTGCACATATTATGTGAACGACGATCATGTTTATAAATAATAACCTCTTACTTCTTTTCTTAAAAAAACCGAAACTTTTTTTTCTAGCAAGGAAGAAAGGTGCGTATTTGTCCTGCCTTTGTTTCGAGCTCCGCGGATGAAAAAGAAACAAGTAAGAAAAGTAAACTTTCCTGCCTTTTCAGAAAGAGTGTAGTTGCCTCCGTATAGCAGACTTTAAAATATAAGGAAAAACGAACAATGCACGTGTATGTATTTGTATGTTTCACACAGGTACGGGGTTGTATAGGTATACAAGTCTGACAATCGTGAGTTATCGTTGTGGAATACATTCGTCCACTTTTCCCTACACAAGGACATGACCACTCATAAATATCTACTCCATGTTCACGAGAGAAACTAAAAGAAAAGCATTTTTGTTTTCCTGTTGTCGTCTGACTCGTCCGCCTGCACTGGTCTTGCAGCCCAACGCTGCACTGTGAATGCACGCATTCAGAAAACGAGAAGAAAGGAACAACTTTCTTTTCCTGCTTTTCTTTGACATGCTCAACTGTACTGCAAAAAGTAGGGATGGACTTGTTTGGGAACCCTGTTCCATCGATAAGAACAAAGTTTAGAAATGGATAGAATCTTGTACTGCTATGGTTTTTTTTTCTGAGGCGGCAGCAAAATTCGTCTTTGATCACACTAATACCGAATACTATTTCTTGTAGAAATTGCCTTACAAAAAATGNTTGCCTTACAAAAAATGGAAGGGCAATTCTGGATGAAATTGTCGAACCGCAATTCATAATTACTGACATGGCTTCAAATAGCAAATAAATTGTATTGGTGTTTATGAAGCAGAAAAGCTCCATACAACAAAATCCTCATGTTTCTTGCCCCACTAAACATTTTAATGAGATTTTCCTAATAGATTCTTATTCAAATAAGGAAATTAAGGATGACAAGGAATGAATTAAAATAAAAAATTAGCAACAGCCGTCTCGTGAAATTGCCGTATGCACAGAAATCTTAATATATAATTGGCGGAGACTCCGCTTCCAACCAAATTAATTACTGGCGCCGGAAGGAGCGGTATTACTATACATGCAAAACTCATATATATTATCATAACAATATTTGAGCTATAATTTCGCACAGTTGCGGGAACATAGTGGAGTGAGGTTGAACGAGTAAATCTTTAATGGCAACATATATTATCGGCGCTTGAAACGGATGAATGACTACAAGTTTTGTCAGTTTCCCTAGATCAGCTCTCTCTCGGCTCCGTCCAAAAATTTGTAAAGAGGAGAAATGTGGCGGCAACACGGCTGAAACATCATCATCATATCAGTATAGAATTACCTGGTTCAGGAGGGAGCTTTGTCATGACTATTTACGTTCAAGGAAAAATTCGAGCGCCCATAAATGTACGAAGGCAGCCTAAATATGGTTCGTGTTTTCCAGTTTCTCTCACTTTTTTCCCCTTTTTTGTCCCTCTTATTTTCTTACGCTTGCCTCTCCCTTTCACAACTCTACACAAATATATATGGAATGACTGGCTGCTCCACAACTATCTTTTTGGTATTAATGGATCCACTTCTCTTGACGACTCGTCCACTTTCCAATTTCGCTGAACTTCTTTGATGTTTCCTGTTTTCGGTTTGCTATCTTACCTACCTATTTACCCACCTATCCGCTTCGATCTTCCTTCTTGCTCCAAATGAAGAGCGACAGAACAGCGTACCTACTTTCATTTTCTACACTGGAAAAGGTAAACAGCCAGAATGTTTCAGGATGGATATCCATTTGACACGGAGATGAAATGGAACAACGTGGGATTTGCTACTGCCTCCCGTGTCCCTACCCAACACACGGTAATAAGTAAGTAGGCAACCGAACATGAATTTTTTTCCCTCCAAGTGAAAGTAGGTATGATATCATCCCGAGAATACATGTGCATATGAGAGTGCGTGCATGCATGCAGCTAGGGTAAATAGAGTGCACCACGGGATGTCCCACAAGCGTGTAGTGTAGTAGACAAAAGGCAACATACCTGGTCTCAACTCACTGTCTTCCTTCCCAATCAAAACCTGTTTCGGCATTGTAATCATGAAAACACATGCAGACTTTCTCTGTTCAAGATCATTATTTTACCATTATGTCGCGCTCAGCGTGACTCTCTACTTTATATTACTTTTAAGAACAACAAGAAGCCATTTGCTATTCGCAAGTTAACATCATAGATCCATCTAGCTACCTTATAAGGAATATCGGTAGAAATTAATGAAATGATCGTCAACAAATGAATATGACGACGATGATTTAAGGTGATGAGAAATCTGAATGTTGATGGAGGAAGACAGAGAAAAATGAAGGTGTGGTTGGTTATGATCGGTAGTTGGATAAGCTCCATTGCATGTTACAAAAATTATGAAGGTTATTATATCGCATTCATAGGTGGAGGGGACTCTTTCACCACGAGAAATGCTACTCAGATCCGATAATTTTTATACCATCATTTCCCCTCTCTGATTTCTTGTTTTCTTTGTTTTTTTATTTTGTAAATGTAGTTGCATGTTGCATGCTTAATTCATAAGCTGGCCCGGAATATTATATAAAAAAGTCACATACGTCGTAGCAACTTTTTTTTTCTACCAATACTACGCAATAGTAGCGCAACGCTAACTCGGATAATATGCCAATCATGGTTATTTTTTTTTGTGGTGGTGCACCATGAATTATGAAGAAGCGGGAAACTCCATGCGACAACAAGAACGGTGCGGGAAAAAATCCCCTTCTCGTCTTCATTCCCGGAATTAATGATTTTCTATATCTGACCAGTCACACACTCACTCATTCACTCACGAGACGCACGAAAGTTTCCATAAGTCTGTGTAATGCCTACTGAAAGAATGCTCTATACATTATACGAATGTGTGCGCACCACTCTGCTGCACCGATATAACGTGGTAGACGCTAGTATATATTAAGTAGGTTTACCTGACTTGTTCCAAAAGTATCCATTCCATGCATCTTCTTGGAAACAAAAAGTCTATTTTTTCACCTCGTGGAAATGGCATGAGCATAGTGTCGGTATAACTTTTTCTAATAGTGTTTTTATAATGACCTTTTTCGTTACCTTTTGTGAAGTTCGTCCAATGCCGCGACTAACTCCTACTCTACGTAATACACTGCCACCGCCGCCACCACTACAGAAATAATGGCTTCGGCCGACTCACATAAAATCTCATGAATAATTGCTTGGTTTCCGTTTTCCTCAAATTGGACGAGTGTTTGTCCCGTTGATTATTTCATTCCGCACTATTAACCAGTGATTCAAGAATTTTCCTTTTTTTAGGTCTCATCATACAAGACACCAAGTTCTGGACTGCATACTCTATAGACACTAGAAGGCTCCAACACATGTTCTTTCCTCTTTTTTTCCCTTAAGTTAACAACTGAAAAATAAGTGGAGATAATGAGCACAGTCAACTTTTTGTAAAGGATGTTAGCAAGCCATTGTTCCCTTCGCGACATACTTTCAAATCTAAATAAGTAATCAACTTCAAAGGACCCCGAAACTAAGACAAAAGAAATGTGTGTCCTGTCTATTTGTATTTTTTATTGCCACATCATTTTTCCGGTGGATTACGATGCTCAATTATTTTTCATGCCTGTACCTTGAAAGTGGTGGAATATAATGGACATAATTTGAGAGAACATGTTTCGCACATAACTTTTTTTTCGGCAAAGTGGCAGTTGTACTTCATATTTATGCACTTACTTGAGCATGTCTTTCGACTGAGAAGCAATGAGCGGGAGGGAAGCGGAGGCGAAAAGATGTTGGCGTAACATATGGCACCAGGTACAAGCTTCTTGCTTCACCATCTCAAAACCTTGTCATGTGATATATTCTTGCTGACAGATTTTCTGCTGCGTGGTGACAACTTGATTGGATATTATGTGGCCTTCAGGCAGCTCTCAATCATAACATCCTTAATGGAATATCAATATCAAGTACAACTACTTCTGTTTCTTAGTTTTAATGTATCATTGTATGTAATGGTAACGGTGACTGATGACACGTGAAAAGTGTATTAATGTATCTTGCAGGGCTTATGACTGCTAATAACGTGCACAAATTTTGCTTCACATTTTCGAGCAAGAAGAAGAGTTTTAAAGTTTGACAATCAAGTTGTGTAAAAGCAGAGTGTGCAATCTTAGCAACATTTTAGGGATTTAAGGAAATGTAACAGTTCCAGGATGACATTTGGGTGCCACATTTCCCACGTACACAACTGATATGGAAAAACGTTTCTTTTTTTTGGAGTCATGGGCACTCAAATTAAGGAAAAGTAGGGAATTGGAGCAAACTCTTTCCAGACAAATACATAACGTTTAGTGAATTCCTGTCGTCTGAGACCCTTTCTATGTGGTCTTGACAGAGACAGATAAATCGAACGTAATCAAGTTGAAAAGGTGAAAGGTAATCCATCAATTTCCTTGAAATGTATCCAGGAATTGTTTGATCAAAAATTACTCACTGGGTTCCAACACGGCTCTAATACCAATGTATTATGAATGATAAGTACTTACCCAGCCTGGAGTCAGTGATTCTGTCGTTGTCTACGAACAGATAGGTAAGCGACCATTATTCTTACAGATAAATCCACTTTATTTATGTATTCCTCCAATACCTGTTCACCTCGTAATTACTTGTTTCTGTTGTAAATTCAGGAGAGTTCGCTTCTAGCCCGGAGCCAGGCCCCAAGTTGTGACGTACACTTGCACATTAATTGTCTAGGTTAGCGTCATCATCTTTATTACAACAACCATGGGACTCTAAGTTACAAGAAAAACATCTGCGGAGACGCATAAATTGCGTAAATAAATTACACTCACTCAAAAAAAGAACAGAAATATGCATGCGAAAAGAGATGAGTGAGTAGTTTCCTCCGGTAAGGAAGCATGGTAAGTAAAATGATAACACATGGCGGCTCAACCACGAGTCATTGTGACGGATCGGGTCACAATGCATTTTTGAACAGTGACCGTAATAAAAGTGGCATCGTCCACCATGCAAGCCTTCCCAGCTCCAATTACAACTTGTAGAAATTAACAAAAAAAATGGGTACGAAAAACTTTCTCGTGAATTTGTGAGAATTTCCCCATTTCCGTAATAGTTACATGCAACTGACAGAACAAACATCGAAGGGAAGATTGAACTGTGTCCTTCATTCCGTGGAAATCTATATAATTTAGTTTTCCTCACCAGTAATTGTCTCTTTTCGGTCCCTACCTATGTACCTTTTGGCCATCACACAGGAATGCTCTAGTTTATTCATGACTCCTGCCGTCATTTAAGTATAGTTTCAGAGAACCAGCTTTCCAATTCGGCACAAATTCTAAACATTCAGGTAAACACAGCACACAGTAAATATGATCGTAACATTTTGGTTGCATAAACATTATTCTTAGTCAAAAAATGATATTGGGTAAAAAACCTACACTTGTTATTCAAAATGTTCACTATTTAACCCAAAAAAAGAAGCAGACAATCACAATTACAATCTTCGATTAGAATTTAGGAATAGCTAACAGAGTTAATAAAACAGAGTGGGTATAACAAATGTTATTAACACGTACACCTTGTGACAACGAGAAATGAACTGCATAGCATATGCACGTAACCACATCAACATTACTATTGATTTGTTTAATGTGCACTACAGGGTTTGCATATGTTAAAGAAAAAAAAAAGTTTAGAGTGAGGAAACAGGAGCAGAAACAAACAAGTACTTGACAACCTCAAAAGACATAAAAGCTTGAAGGAGAAAAGAGAAAAACACATTATACTTTTATATACTCTCATGCATTCCTATTATCTATGGCGTTCTGACACATTTATATTCCTATATTTTAAAATGCACACATACGCTGAATATTAGGAGATTTGCACTTTCTGTCATTGTCGTTGAGAGGCATGAATTTCGTTTCCTATTCTCACATATTATTTTTTTCCCCGAGTTTGGAATACTATTTTGGAGGAAAATGGTGGAAAGAAAATGACGAAAAGTAATAATATTATTTGACGTAGTCATTCGTGTGGAATGTATAACTATGAGGAATTACGCTGCATTCGCACAACACATCCTCGTGACAGTAATGTTCCTGTGTAGCTAAGCAATATGTATTATGCGTATAATTTTTTTTGTCTGAGTTTCAAACTTTATAGGAGACTCCCATCTTTCCTCCACAATTTTTTACATATTCTCGTTTTTTTTATTCTTTGAAAAAAAGAAGGATGAAGAGTTAAGCTCCATGTTTGCATACAACGATAAGGCAGATCAAGAATTGTAGAGTGCTACATATATGCTATGTTATGCGCACAAGCTTCATCATTGTACTCAGGTAGAGGTAGGGATGGAGGATATCACTCCGTAAAAATTTTATAATGCCAATGTGTTAAAATGAATATTGTATCATCTTTCTCGAGATGGGAGACAGGCATTTCTTTTACATTCCTGGCGCATTTCTTTCATTGGAGAAAACTAAAGCAGGCCTCTTATGACGGATCTTGTGAGGAGATGGAAAATTTATGTCGTAAAGTTGAGGGTCGCTCAGAAAAATTCCTTCAATTCTCCAAAGGTGTATAAAAGTCAAGCGTCCCAGACACAATCCGATTATACTTTTCATTTATTTTGCTGGCGGAACGAAAGCAGAAAAAAAAATATAATGAATGGGGAAAGTGAATGGTAGCAGTATC
>JAHZNF010003091.1:0-10868 GCA_027744215.1 Troglopedetes dispersus | reverse complement strand
AAATATTGAAAAAAAAACCTCCACTCTTGCCGGTTCTTTTTGGAAGATCTCAGGAGATAAAAGAAGTTACACCTTTTTGCAGTGAATTCTTCAATCGGTTTCTTTTGACTATTTTGGCATGAAGCAATAATAATTATGAAGCGGCAACGTAACGGAGAGAGCCGAGAGAAAGAGAGGTGAAGAAGACGTTTCGTTGTCAGAACCACGTGTGCATGTTTCGCTGTTGGCACTGCCAGAAGTGCTTTCCAGATTCCTATCTATTCGTAAGAAGTGGAAACACAAAAGCGCAGGTTTTCTCCGATAAACAGTAGTACATGATAAATTGCCCAGCCGAAAGGGGTTTAAGTTGAGGCGGATGTGAACTGCTGGATTCACAGAAACTCCTTTGCTTGAAGCAGGACGACTTACATCCATATATACTCGAAGTAAATAGAAGCAAACCAACACGTATCAAACTGGAATTGTATAAAGTTTGTAATCTGGCCAGCATTTTTTGTAGTGGTAATCGCATCATTTTTCTTCCATTCAATCGGTGTATCGCCTTTTATAGTTGCAAAGGTTTTTTTTAAAAGAAAGAGTGATACTCGTAATACGCATTTCGTTAATATTAATGGAGCTTTTTTGTCAGTCTGATAAAAAAAATTCGTTGATGGACAAGGTATGTATTTGCTGTTATGCTGACATGACATTTACAACATTTCGTGATTAGATGACGACAAAACAACCTTGACCAACCTAAAGAAACTCGCAATAATCTACGCATACCGGTAACTATAAGTGGAATGCGGTTTAGCAGCAATTTGCATTTGTGGAATACTCGAGGTATTTAGCAACACTAATAGCTAGCATTATCTCTAATGATATGATATCACAGCTGCGTGATGGAAGAAAGGCATCTTGAACGTTTGCTGCAGACAAAAACAAGAGTCAATGGGTTTTGCACGTTTCGCTCTTTGTAATTATTTTTATGGCTTTCCCCCTATCTCATGCAATAAAACAAGCTAAAGAATTCACGTACTAAGGTCCAGAGCGCTTCTTTCCGGTATTGTGTAAAAAATAGCTAACGCATACATTGCACATCGTACTTTTATAATAATAATGACGAATTGGGTGAAGTGAGCACATGGGCGACTAGCCCATTTCTTTTGTATAATTGGTGTGTCATACGCGGTGGGTTTGGCTCAGCTAAGTGATTGCGAGTGTACTCCGAATGAATTTTTAATTAATTTGTCCATCTACAACATATGTACCTAAATCAATTCGAACATCTAGTAAAACTTGTGAACATTATGAACAAAGTGAAGCTTATACGTCCGTGTCTAGTAGTGGTCCTCTTGCAAATCCAAAGCTTAATAATTACTTTGCAATCTCATTTTCTTCGTTTACGTCAGCATTAATTTCAGTTTTTTGTATGTCATAATCATTGTATACAGTTATTTTGTATTCCATTCTTCTCCCTTCTGATGTTTCAGCTTCTTCTTGACTGCGTTAACGAGTAGGGCCACCCTTCACGTTACGAAAGGATTACCGTCTGGCAAAGAATCAAATGGTGGAGTAACTTGTGATAATTAAATATGCATTTATATATTCATATATTCCTTATGATTTTCTTGGAGGGGATGGGTTCTCAAGCAGGAAGACATGCGTCTATTGGTGTTTATAATATTTTATAAGTTTATTTGTGTAGGCCAGGGTAAGCACGAAGCTGAAAATTTACTGCAGCAATGAACACGTTGGACAAGGCAATTAGTGACCTATTCCATCATGTTCCTTCAAGCCCATAATTTCCCACCCATGCAAAATACCGAGTTCTCTGTAGACGCGCAAATAAAAAATACAGATTCACTTATCTTCTTTAAAGATGAACATTTGAAAAATCCCCAACTGATTTTTATCCTACGCAGCACACTCGTGCCTGAGTAAACAGCGTGATAAATTACCCAGTTTAATTGTAAGATTGTTACCTTAAAACCTGTAATCACTCCAGCTTGACAACTGCGGAATGCAGTAAACCATGAAAATGATTTTATTAACTGGTTCCTAAAACCATTCACAATCTTGTGTAACAATAACATAA
This sequence comes from Troglopedetes dispersus, assembly GCA_027744215.1. Classification (NCBI taxonomy): domain Eukaryota; kingdom Metazoa; phylum Arthropoda; class Collembola; order Entomobryomorpha; family Paronellidae; genus Troglopedetes; species Troglopedetes dispersus. The sequence continues at coordinate 8,791 of JAHZNF010003091.1, read as the reverse complement.
TTAACTTGTTTTGGTCAAGTTTCAGATTTGTAACGTTATAAAAATGATAAATGATTATGTGAATTTAAAAAAATCTGACATCAAATAAGGCACGCCATTTCATGTTCTAAATACTAGTAACATTTTCTAGATTGCTTGGAAGAGTTTACATCAATCTTTCTGTCAACGGGTAAACAAGGAAATCAACATTGAGATGGTAATTAGCCGATAAAATTACTACCTCCATAATTCAATGCAAACAGATCACGTCTTATATTACAAGACATTTTCTGTTGAAATAAATACTTCAAGCATTTAACAAGTTTTTGGAGGTAAAGGTGAAGGTTGTGTAAAAGTTAATGGATCGTTGTGCCCACCATCCTGAAAAGCTAACCAATGCTCTTCCCGAAACTCCCTAAAATCTGAATAACTCCTTATTGGAATTTTCAAAATATACATAATCTCTCCAGAAATTGAGGACCCATCAAGACCACTCACAATATTAAAATATGCGTTTGTTCACAATGATGATGGTGATATCATACAATTACATACTGTCATCCTTTCATGGATCCAAGTCGACCCATAACAAAGTTATAGCAGAACCTCGTGTAACATGTCAGAAGATCTTTGCATCCCTTCCTTGCTGCACGCATTTAAGAGTGAAAGTGTCATATCGTGTCCTCCCTAATATCATTATGAATTGACAAGGGTTGAGCCCTCCTCTTTTATAAGGACCCCAACGCGATAAATGCACAGGATGATGATGAGACAGAGGAAAGAGTGATGAGACAGGAGATGCACATTACAGTTTTAAAATATATTTTTTATCATTTATCAGAGCGGTCCTCCATTCTGGATTGGTGGACAACGGCGCATTGTAGGCGACTTGTTTCCACGCTTTATTACAGTACACTTAAAATCATATAGGACGCTCAGTAAGCCTGTAAACAATTTTAGAGACACCACTGCAACATAGAATGCTGTATGTCGGTCGACTCACGACTTGGTGCACTTCGCATAGCATGAATAAAGGTAGGGGATGAAATGAGAAATGAGGATGAAGGATGAGCTTTTGACAAGAGAGTACAAAAATATACAACTCGCATCTACGCACCACGCACATATCTCCCTACCAAATGCACTTTTTACTTAAAAAATTCGACGAGGATGAACCTTCATTACTTTCCTAAGCTTGTTTTCGGATGATGATCTGAGGAGAGACGGACGAAAAGGAAGACTACTAAATGAATGTGGTAGGTTTGGCAGGTTACTCTAAAAAAAGAGTCATACGAGCCCAATAACAAAAGGCTTACAAGTAAACATATACAATGTATATATACTATATACCACATTAATTGAGGCCTGCTGAGTTAAAATAGATACTCAGTGCACTGAACACTGATTCTCGGGAATGCTTGTCAAATATACACTGGAGATCAGAAACGAGTATCAACTTTTTACATCAGTATAGAAAACGAAGCTTACGGTAAGTGTGACTGAAGTGAGTGTGAGAGAGAAGTGTGGAGGGGAGCTCAAAAGTATAGAAAGAAAATAGATCAGAAAAGATGTTTCGACTCGTCTCACCGGATCACACATTAACCAATGGTGTAAACGAGTATCAACTATTTACATCAGTATAGAAAACGAAGCTTACAGTAAGTGTGACTGAAGTGAGTGTGAGAGAGAAGTGTGGAGGGGAGCTCAAAAGTATAGAAAGAAAATAGATCAGAAAAGATGTTTTCGACTCGTCTCACTGGATCACACATTAACCAATAGTGCAGAGATACCTATATGGACATTTCTATACATCAAGAAGATAAGAAAATACTAACCAAGGAATGCATTATATATTATGTGAAGGGTTCTAACCTTGTGCATATCCAATCGAAATGAAGCAGACGATCGTCATGTGTATACAATAATTGTATTAAATGCAGTGAGCTACAAGTTTCGACTTAATTCAACGAATAAAAATAAAATGGATAATATATAACACGTATAAACTTTGACAAACCATACGCTTTATATAAAGTTTTTGGGAGATCTCAAGAAGTGCAAGGTTACACTGCACGTGAGATTATACTTATAGGAAAGTCCACCTTGCTTGGTATTGCCAGATTTACATAGGCAGTAAAGTTTTCACTAACTGCACTGTTGTTTCTTTCTGTTAATATGCCAGTAAGTGTATAAGTTTTTATTTTTATGGTGCATTGTTAGCGAGCCCAATTACGTTGCACCACTGGACTAAAGTTCAAGTCGACCTGCATTCACTCATCTCTGACTGTCGGCGTTATCACGATTTCCAGTAATAGTCGAGAGCTTAAATCTGCAGCACTTCTTCTTTGAGGGAAGACAGACACTGGAAAGGATGATATTTGGCTATTTTACATTCAATGGTGACGATGATTACTGCGATGATATCAGTCGGCCTATACGTTATGCGTTTGTGCATTGGGCGCTTGTTTGTTGTTGATTCATTCATTCATGCAACTACTCCCCAGTTTTTTTTTTGCCCACATTTCCTTTTAAACTCTTGCTTTTTCTCATATCCATGAATGCACATAACTGCACCCCCGTTATTACCATTATTATTATTATTAATCCAATCCACAACTCAAAAAGAAAATCCTTAAATGGCTTGTCATACACAAATGTGCGTCAGAGGGATTGCATAACGATGCACTTTTCCTCTTGCGTGAGTGACTGGATTGACTATCAACTTTTCGTACGTCTTTACACAATGCCACACAAAGAAAGAACATTGCACAGAAATCATGAAAGTTGGCAGTATAAGTCATTTCCCCTTTCATCTTCCTTTCCTTTCTCGACTGATGGATTGAGAGTGAGAGTAAGCCTGTCCTGTCTAAAAGGAAACTTGTCTTTGGGAAGGAGGAAGATGATGATACAACAGAACGAAAACTACACTTTGTCTGCTCCATATAAATTTTTATCTCACAAACTAAAACCTCACAGTGCAGCATTACAGCAATGTTGCCCTTACCTATCTATTTAGGGGGGGTTCTGACGATGTGGCAAGCCCAATATGACTCCTACAAGCGGTTGGGGTAAATAATATTATCAACTTACATTATACTACAAAGTGTACCATATATTGGACTAACTGCAATTGCATTAGGGCTCACTACATATAACGTTTTTTGAGTGTGAAAAGAAAGTTCACCCCAGCTCTGTCCCTATATTTGCTTATTTATTATTGTGTACTCATCGATGTTTGTTTATGTGTTTTGTTTGCTTTCCGAATGGATTTTGCTGCATTGGACTGATTTTTTTACAATGCTGCATCAAGCTCCTGCTTTGATGCACTTTTTCCCGATTAAAAAGAGCTCCTTTCCAACCTCACATCGTGTCCTTAATGTGATGCAATGTATACGCACAACATGCATGTTTGGATTACTCCCCGAAAAATGCCGGATCGATAAAGTAAATCACATTGCGCACAAAAAATTGGGAAGGAAAAAGAAACACTTTTTCCCAAGTGCATAATCCACTGTTCTTGAGAAAAGAGGGAAGCTTGGTTTGTTTGGGAGAATTTCACACAAACCACACACATCACTGCAATATTCATGGATTGCATGCAACATGCGTGCTAATGCACTTCTTTTCTTTTCTTGCGTTTCCTGATTTTCATGTGGCTCTCAAGATAATACTTTGTATTCACTTTGTTTGACATCATTATTGCCTGATTCATGTGATTTGATGAGCAAGCTACTTTCATTTATATCTTGAAGTAGCTCCAGCTGTTATAAATAATAATATAAGAGGAGGCGAACTTCAAGTGAGATCGACAACACAGACATTTCACGGGTCTCTTGCCATTTGTGCAATATAGCAGTGATCTTCCTGAATGTCTTTTTGAGCTTCAAAATTACAGGCTGGAAAAATCATTTTCAGTGTCATAAAGTTCAGCCTTGCTCTTTGGAAGAAAGCAAGACGAAGAGAGCAGAGAAGTGAAGTCATAGTCTTGTTGATGACTGGATAAATGGAACCGTCGTTGGATGGAAATCAAGGAAGCAGTAACCTTTAACATCCTACCATGTTCCATACTATGTTTTACCCTACATTGGTGAATGAATGGAAAGGAAGAGTATACGAAATTTTTGTTTGTGTTATGTGCGCAGTGGATTGAATGGAATGGGAAGTAACGGGTTCTGGAAGTAACGGGTTCCGGCAAAGAGACCAATAATAATGATATGTTGCAAAAGCTGTTCTAAAAAGAGAACTGCATGAAAGGGTAATACAATCATAACAGTACAAATGACAATAAAGGATTTGCAACTGAACCAACTTCATCTTAACTTTATTTTATGTCATGACTGAAAATATTTGAAGGGAAGCTCCATTCGACGGTTATTCCTATTTTCGTTGTTTTGAAAGTGTAAACTTTGGAAAGGGGAAACAGGGGTAACTCTTGAATTAAGGCAGTGGTGCATGGTGAAGTTGGCATTCGTCGAAAAAAATATTAAAGATAGTGAAAAAAATTACATAAATGTTCTATTTCAATTCTTTCCCATTCAATTTATCCCTAACCTTGTGCATATCCAATCGAAATGAAGCAGACGATCGTCATGTGTATACAATAATTGTATTAAATGCAGTGAGCTACAAGTTTCGACTTAATTCAACGAATAAAAATAAAATTACAGCTCAACGACACTTAGAATGAGTTGATGAAATACATGTGGGATTTTCCGGGGTAGTTGGTCTTCGGGTGTTGAGCATAAGAAGCGGCATTGGTGACATCCATGGGAGCATTTAACATAATTGATTTATGCACACACGATACTATGAGAGCAGACGTTTTGTAAAGTTTGTCATTTGATTCAACACGACCACCCAACTTTCATTCACCAATTTTTCATAAATTTTCATCAACATCATTTCGTATAATTTGATATTATTTTTAAATAGCAAATGGTACGTAAGCTTAATGCGGCTGGACTGCTACACTTAATTAAAATGGAACATGAAAATGGCAAGCTGCAAATCGTGCGGTGTAATGTGATATGCCCTTTGAGGAAAAAGGAGACTCTGTCAAAACACATTTAGCACACAAACATTATTTACGCTGCTCTTTACCCCAATATACAATGGTTTCGTTTTTACTAAATATTTACCCACTTGACTGATTTATATCTTATTTATAAAGCGATAAATTTCAATAGGAAAGAGAGAGAAAAAACCAGTTCAGAGATTTTAATAGTAACTTTGTTTTATTTATACACATATCTTCTTTCGTGGGTCACTTGAGTCCATAAATTATTGCTTGTGTATAAGTATATCTACATAATAATATGCCTCCACGAAGAACACTTACCAACCTTTACGAAGACACGGAATGTAATGCACGTAAAATCCTGTGTGTTTAATATTTACTCTGGGATCCATTCATTTAATTTATAGCCTTTAATGATCAAAGGATAGTATGGCACGCACAAACGCACGCACCACAAAAAATGAGAGCGTCACTTGTGCGAAATTTTTTTATGAAAAGAAAGAATTCGTTTTATGGATGTGTTTAGAGGGGACACAATTGCCCTTGTAATAACGACAATAAAATTGAAATTACAAATATTGTGCTTTATGAACATTTATTGCTAAACTCGTGAATCCATTTGTGGTGATAAAAAAGCCCATAAATTGTCCAGCAAACCCGCTTTGTATGATCTAACTGAATTTCTGAATTCGACTCATGTGAATGAAGCGAATGTGTGTGGCATGCGTTATTTCAATTTGAATATGAATTAGCAGAAGGAGAGTTCTTTGAAAGCGATGCACCACACATGTCCCTTCTTTAACTTCATTTAGTGATTTATTCCTTCTAATTCGAGTATTCTTTACGTAATGTATTGTGCAAACTGCAATTGAAATGGAAACAATCACTTGACTTTGTTCATTGGTGAAATTCATATGTACATATTTATCGCACATTTCCTAATTTGTGCACGAAAACTTAGTCTGAATGATTAACAGGATTCCACAATAGTAAACAAGTATTATTGACGTTTCTTTCAACTGATAACTACTTCATTACTTTTCAAGCAAATGTAACAATTTCAACCAAGAAACAAAACTTGGTGTCTTAAATAGGCTGTTTGCAATTTTAGAATCGTTGTAATTGGAAGCAGTACCACTTGTTCATTGGGTCTCATAATAACATCAAATCAGTGTAAATTTTATGAGTAATCTGAACTGAGCATGATTTTTTTTGGGTTAATATGACTATTTCAACAGGTCGTTATTCTGGTCCAATGTTTGCCGGTAATGGTTTCATGCATTTGAAAAAAAACAAAAAAAGATGAGATTTTGTTTCAAGTTTCTTCAAAGCGTCTTTTTAAGGTTGCCCACTGATATGAATCCCAAAATAAAGAATTTCTCTCTTTTTATATGTTTGTCTATACTTGCGTTCAGTGCCAGATGCTTCAAGCTGTTACTTATTTACTTGAATAGATCCTCCATCGAGAATAAGTGTAAGAGCTATTTTGGGAAGAGATCTTTTGGTTCAAATCTTGTGAATTGCAAGGTACCCGACTTCACCAAAGTAGCGTAAAAAATTCTTCATTCTCGACTGGGCTTACACAGAGAACAGATTCTTTTCAAGAGCAACCGTGGAAAATCCATGAGTTACGTGACGAGTGGATGGGCTTGTCTATGAATTATTGCGATTGTTATGTTGTAACTTCTATTTAAAAATGTGCTTTGCATATTAAAACAGCTTTGGTCGCACATGTATATTCATTAACTTTACGCGCCTCAAGATGGGCAAATACCTCCCTATACTATTATCACGATAATAAAGTGTTTATAATGAACAAAGTTTGACTGCTCATGAGACGAGTGGATGCATAATATGACGTCTATTATATCACAAGGGTTGGAGTAGAAACAATCCACTTTATTTCGTGAGTCACAACTTCTCAATGTCTTGTTCATGTTTTCACAAAAATTGATTAACAAACAGGAAGATGTGTTTTTTTCATTTGGTGGGAAACATTTATTCAGTCGAATGACCCTGGATCTCTCATAGCCAATAAAATCTCAAGTGCTACATATCTATTCAGACATAAAGCGTCAAGCGTTTACGAATAGACATGTTTTTAGCACTTTGATAAAGTTGAAATCAGAAAGAAAGATTCATGAAACGGATCAGTTTCAAAACCTGCTGAAATACCCAGGGGAAGCGGAACGAAAGAGGCCGCGACCCTTCTTCAATGTGCAGAAAACTCTAAATTTTGCATTTCTGAGAATTGCAAACTTTATTCTTGGCATCAGTATGATTTACACAAGTGTAGGTTTATCCATCTACATTCATACAAATGATAATAGCCGTATGGAAGCACTGCCACACGGAGAAGCACGCCACATCGTCAACTTTCTGCCATGCCTAACGGCCAATTTAGGCAGTCGGTAGACAGCCGTTTTTTTTCGTACATGGCGCACATGGGAATATGACGAGAATGATGGTGGTGATGATGATGATTTTAAAAATTCAGATAGCATCGGCATACTGCCAAACTGGTAATAATGTATTGCTTGTTGTGGGGAGTGCATTTGTACAAAAAAGATTTTCTATGAATATTTTATACTATCTAGCCATTTCGCATATTATGAAACTCTCTTGCACATGGCATTGGAGCTACACCTCCCTCAAAAATAATTTTTCATTAATTTTAAATCTTCCATAAATTGAATGAGTGAGAAGTGCCGAGTCGGCATGCATCCATGCAAAAGCTCTGCGGATGCCAAAGTACACATTTCATAAAAAACTCATTTTCGATATCCGCCAGCAGCATGCGCACTGCTGTGACTCTCCTCACTGCAGAAAACGAAACCATGTGCAATGATAACTCGACCGGCTTGCCATCATCCACAATAAATAGGTGCTTTCGAGACAGTAATTTATAATGTTATTTTCTCAATTTGCTTGTCTGCTTGCAAAAAATTATTATTTCGTGGGTGGCTGGCGCAGCATATTAAGAAAACAGAAGCAGGGGTTCAGCAGGCATTCATAATATAAGTATCTACATATATATATTGTGAGAATTGTGCACATGTATCATGTAAAATACAAACAATTATTTCCTGGCTTCACAACAAACCTACCTATCTATTGCATGCGATATTTATTCGTGAAGAAAATAACGATCTGTTTGTCCTAGCATCACCGCAACCACTTAAACAAAAAATATTACGTGTTCAGCTAGTAATCAACGTGTACCAACACCCCATTTTTATATTAATGTACACATCCATAATCATAATTACTACGTTCTCCAGTTGCTTCATTTGCTCATTGATGAAAACCCCTTTGTTGGCAAAACAGCGAGAAAAATGAAAGGGGAGAATGGATAACAGTTTGTGCACCGTTTCAGTAATAACGCAAATAAAGGAGAATGGTACGAGTTCTTTGTCGTACGCTATTCGAAATGAGTAATAAGCGTGAGTACAGCAAACAATAAAAGGGAAAAAATAATATGCACGTACGAGTGTTTTATTGTTACGCACATCTCACGCAAACCGTTTAGGGAATTGATCACTTTCTACTACGGAAAGTAGGGAGCAATGCGTAAAAATAATGACTGAAGCCAAGCTTTTGTTATGTCTATCACGCTGACATTTTTGCATGTGCTCTTGTGTACACGTACGCCGGAAATTGGAAAGACATCTCCACTTCCTTTTCCAGAGATGATTCTTCCTTAATTTTAATTGAAGTTTAATTAAATTCTGTGTATAGGTAATTCTCCAAAGTTTGTACTGCTTGTTTGCTTAAAAAAACCACAAAAACTTCCCG
>JAHZNF010003090.1:0-11209 GCA_027744215.1 Troglopedetes dispersus | reverse complement strand
TATATATCCATATTACATATTATTCATAATGCATAACTATATAATAGCATACATTTTAAATATCCACAATGAAAGCACCATCAACGTCGTCTGAATGAACAAATTAATCTATTGTGCATTTTCAAAATAAAATGTTCAACTCAGCGCATCAACCATAAAAAAAGCATAGTTGTATAACACATTCACTTCACATTCAACGTTGTGAAGTTTTAATTATTTTTAAAACTTCCTTGTTGTTCTGTGAAAGATGGAAAGTGGAATTAACTTTTTTTCCACTGTCTTCCTCGAAGGAACCCGGCAGAATGCGACCATAAAAGGAAAAAAACATACCTACATAAACATAAATACACTATATTCCAATTTCACTGAAAAGCTAGCACAGAAAGCACTTCAACAAACGTCTCACATGCATCGCTGAATGCATGTGAACGCACAGTGTGCATAATATATTATTTCTTGCATTGTATTCAAACTTGCATGATGACCAGAACAAAAAAAAAATAATAAAACTTTTGAAAAGTTTTGTTCTACTTTGTGTGTGAAATAGGCACATTAAGATCTATGTAAGTTGAATGTACGAATACTGTGGTGGAATGAATAGAAATGTTGTTCATTATTGTAAAGTAATGGTAGTAGATAATATTAACAGGTGTAACATTTAACAAGGTATAGTAACATAATTCTTACTCTTTTCAAATTATGATTGATAAGGTGTTGCACCAAGCCCAGCCTATAAACCTATTATTTTATTATCTTTTTTTCACGAAGACAAGGAATACTAAAGCACAATCAATATTATGAATACATAACCTTGTAACCTAAACACATTAGAGGTAAGAATTTGAAGAGTGGATGGCATCACAGCTAACCCATGAGAATACATAATGCCATAATTTTTCTACCCTTCCTTTTAATCATCACGTCATTAATGAAATATTCATAAGGGTGAAAGTGCACATGTGTGGGATATAATTTTTTTTTACGACAATGAGTTATAAAAAGATGTGGTCACAGCAGCAGTGTGGAGAATGCATGCACACAAGTTGTGCCATGAATTTGGTGAGAAGAGGAAAATGCTTTTGAGTGAGCGAAAGCCAATAGAATAAGTTATGAGGGAGAATGAAAAGCATGAAGAAAAGACGTGGGTCGTAGTTCGACTGGTTTGGGTTTGGAGATGCGTTTAAGGTGGTCGGTAAAAGAGGAGTAATTGGAGCAGAAGAAAGGCATCCTAATAACGAAAGGAAAGTGTTAACAGAGAAAACTGGAGACATTGGTTGAAAAAAATGAGAAGGTAGCGGAGAGGTACACGTACGCACTCTCGCCATTTCAATGACGTTTAAGAAAAAGATCTTTCTTATTTTTTTGACAAGACGCGAGAGGCAAAATTGACTTGTTCATTCTCTCGTTTTTGCGCCAGTCGTGAATTTTATATTGCTCGATGGATCTGGTTCAGTAGATTTTGAGAAGTTTGAGTAGACCAGGCAAGGAAAACTAGGATGTTGATGGATGGATTAATCAATCGATGAACAGGAACAGCTCCATTTTCTATTCAGTATTTCATATAATATTCTAATTTTGTAGGAGACGGAACACCACGTTCAAGCTGAAGTTTGAAAGGCTGGAAACAATTAATTTGCACCAGCCTCCGTCAAAGTGTAAATATGTATTCAAATTGGTATTGTATTTTCACTCCTTTGAATATTTATATATAATTCCTTTCTATCTTGCCTTGCTCCATTCCACAGTTCCAATAAAAAAAAGTTGGTGAAGATAAGTAAAGGGTATAAAGTGGCATGAAAACAATCCATTCATCTGCAACAATTTGATTAAACTTTTCTTGCCACATTGTCGAAAAAGTTGTCTAATGTGGCTGTAAATTGTAATAAATAGATATTCAGTATATCAACTTCAGTTATAGGTATATGTGCAATTATAATAAGGACCTAATAGCACAGATTACCGGTGCTTCATATAATATATGTAGATGGTAGGTGAATTTTCGAAGTGAGGACAAGTGGGCGAAACTCAGAACACTCCTCACTCGGACTCGGACTACATTTTTCCATTTTTTGCTATTTATAGAACAAAGTACATGAGTATAAGAATTTTAGAGGTATATCGAAAAGTTTAATGTTAGTCCGGAGTTTAACGCAGAACATGTTGTCTACTTGTTTTTGCGACTTCCAATCAAGCTGCTATCTGTGGTGTTTATTGAAAAAAAATCCATTGAGTAATAATAATGAATCAATAAATAATTAATCAACACATACAATGTACAGAGACGTAACACATGTATATTACATTACACCGAAATAATTCATGTAGAGTTTTTAGACAAATTAGTGTACACAATTTTTGCAGGTGGTGGGTGGGGATAAAGTGCGAGACTAACAATCACAACTTTCCAATTAAACTGGTACTTCAATGGAGTGAAACGAGTTTTTTTTCGCGCATTCGCGCCTCACCTTCACAACAACGCTATCATTACTAATTCAGAGTGAAGAGGTGGACACATACCAGGTTGTAGAGTTTCATTAGGCGTATTTAATAGGACAATTTACGTATTATCATTCACCAATGCCATAAATAAAATCCCGAACACACGAAAACATTCCTTTTTAATGAATGAAGTCTTGTGAAAAGACTTGCTGTATATAAGATACATAGTTAAGGTATGCATCTACCACACACACACCTACACTACACCCGCACATTTTATTATGAGCCACTCAAAGGCAATTCACTGGAGCAAATAAATAAATTTAGAAAGCAATCCAATTTCAGATAATATGAGAGCATATTATTGTGCATACCGTGCATACAAGTCTTTTTTATATATTCATTTTCTAGTCATTTTTATTCAAGTATATTAAATGTAAGATTAATAAGGTGGCATAGTTCAGGATTTACGATATTACATCCATAATGCATATGAACATGATAAAAATAGTCTGTAAATTGTAAAGGGGGTTCCAATTAATACGTTTTGAGAAATATACCAAACATACCTTCGACATGTTTTCCTGACCTTATGTAAAACTTATAAGATTTTTGTGCAGAAGCGATTCAAGACTTTCGATTCGACGACTTTGTCTAAACACTGTCCTGGTAAAAGGTACTTTGAATTCTTGTATTGCAACTAACTTGTGGAATGAAAAGTAGCCACACATTGCTTTTTATATGTATTATGCATCTAACTTGTTATATTTTAGAGGCTAGTTTAACAATATCTGTACAGGGCTAATCGTACCCATTATTTTCTAATTTAACAAGCCAGTTACACAAAAATTTCTAACCAATCAAAGAAGCAACCTCTGTGTCCTTACCAAATTAACCAAATATTATTAATAATACTTTAATAATGCATAATTAGCATAATGCTCCAAAATGTGTAAATAAGCTGGATATAATGATTCCATTTCAAAATAACGCATTATTCCAACAGAACATTTCCTGAATTATCCTTCAGAATTACAAGCTATTCCTTCAGCTGAGCTGATAGATTCAAATTGTTTTTAGATAATCAAATTAAATACTATAACCATTGAACGATGACAGGCACCAAACAAACCAATACATATATTATCTGTGTAAGTACTTTTAGCTAGATTTGAAGTATGAATCTTATCTCTAAAAAATTGTAATTCGTTTGATACTTTACAAAGAAGATTGTGTCATTCAATCAAATCCAGTACAACCACGACCCTTATAAGTCAAACTTTTAAGAAGAAATATTATTACCTTTTTGCGAATACTGAAACCTCCATCAGTAGCCAACAAAATTTAGTTTCGAATTTTGATTGAAGAAACGCGTATTCAAAAGGAGGAGTACCCGCAAAAACTTTTCCATTTGACTAATTATCCAGTTAATTGTGTTTTATTGCTGTTTAATGCTGCATCAGCAAGTTACAAATAAGTTCATAATAATATGTTATTACATTCATGTCAATTTGGAATGCTATATCGTCAGAGAATTCACATACGTAAAGAAACCATTCTTTCTGCCATTGCCATTAACACATTCTACTACATTCATTGACATTTCTAGAGAGGCAAGTAAACAATTGTATATTATTGCTTTCATTCCGAAACAATCATCGTCATCTCATTTTCAAGATGAGCACATAATTCAAGGTATAAATTATAGGTAAGTAATTTGGATAATTATAAATATTACAACAATATTTTGAAAAAAAGTACTACATGCAACAAACCATGTACTGCTAACATACTTACTTATTGTAAATCATTATGATTAATATATTGTCTTTATTATTGTGCTACATACATTAAATTACTATTATTATAAAACTATAATATGACGTATACATTCAATATATTATGATATTGTAATTGATTGCTAAGTGAAAAATAAAAATAAAAGTGTTTTATTCAACTTTTCTCTCTTTAATTAAAAAAAGGTTTCATTTTATTGTGGACGTGATAAAATGAAACCTTCCTTAAAATTACCATGAAGCAAAGAGGCATGCATTGTGCTGGATTGAAGAATGGAACCAACTTTTGTTCCATCCTTTTATCATCCATCCAGAAACTTGGGTTACTGGATTTTTTTCAATTTTTATAAACGATCTATTCCCGTCTTGTTTTTCACTAGACTAACATAAAAGTTTTTTTTTCCTTTTTGATTCGGACACAATTCTGCATAGAAGCTGACGAACAATGAATGCAATCTTCTAAGGGACAAAAAATCTGCTCCCTTGTTCACACATTCAGTTCACTGAATTGAGCTGTGTGACACATCGTATAAAAAGGAATACTAGAAGAGAGTAAAAAAAAAGTTGTAAAAAAACTTCCTATAGACAATAATATGTATTACATGCAAGTGGTGTATCCAGTGTTGTGCTTGGCTATCGCCCTGTATTCTGTAATTCCTCTGCGTGAAAAACACAAGTTTGGAGTCGCTCCGAAAAAAAATAAGGTGAGAGTGGTGCGAAAGGACGAAGAAGAATTTGTGCATGAGAAAGCAGGCAGGACGAACCAAGGATTTTTGGGAGGATCAGGGGATCCCCATACAACTCAGTTTTGTATGACATGCATTAAGTTTAAGCCTTTTCACAAACTACAGAGGCATCGATGAATATGTCTTCTATTTTTTTCATTTTGAGTTTCTCTCGCTCATGCCCACCTTTCACATTTTCGTTTTTCATGGGGCTCCCCAAGAAAAGAAAGTTCTGGAAAGAATTTCCTCAGAGAGTTTTTGCGCTTCTCGCGCATCCAGGTTTCTTCTTCTTCTTCTTCTTTTTGCCTAACGATATGTCTCGAGAGTACGTGGCATCCTATTTTGAATGAGTGAGTGTGTCTGATGCGGTATGGTGGTACATGGTGTACAGAATATTAATTTGAAGGATGAACATATTTTGCATGTTTCTTTCCCTTCCGAATAGGATTTTGCCTCGGCAAAGTAGAGAGCAGAGTTTAAAAATCTATTTTAAGTAGTCCAATGCCCCTGACTGACGCGCACACATCTTGTTTTACCAATTTTTTTTGAAGCAGGTTTCTTTGCTTCTCTTTTTTGCGAATTTCGTCCTGAAAAAAAAATACTGAGTTTTTTTGTGAGCAATATGGTTTCTTGCTAATCGAAAAGGATGGAAAAGAAATCAAGACTTGGGGAAATACTTCCTCCCATTTTCAGATAGTTTCCTTCTATTACTTAACCGAGTAAAATAGTGAAAGCATTGCCTAGAGAAAAACTTATTCTTTGTGCTATTCATTCACTCATTCATTCAGAAAAAAAACAGGACTCCTGCTGTGAGCGATGTTGGTAAATGATACTCTTCTAGAAAGAAGCGGATGCCGCTTGCTGCTTAGCTCCATTAGCAAAAAAGAGGATTGTTACCGCTTGCTCCACTGTTTATATGCTGGCACTCTTATTTTTTCTCTCGTCCTGTTTCCTTCCCTGCTTCAATTACCACAGGAGAAAGGAGCGGCTGAGTGATCCATTCTTGTGTAATGTACGTGTCGAGCACACCCAAGAAACCCATGAATGGTCTGTGTGTACACTTTTGCAACTTGCTCGTTTTATTCCTCTCTCTCTCTCCTTTTATTCTCGCCAGTGATTAATTAAAAAAGGATGAAAGAAACAAAAGAAAAACGCAAAATGCCCGTATGTTGTGTTTGGACAAAAAAAAGAGAAGAAATTAAGGAATGGCGCGGTCCCTTTCCTGTTCACTTTCCTTCATTTTACTGGATATAACTGTAGACACATTAGAAAAAAGTTTGAGAGGTATTTAGACCGTCTTAAAAATAGTAAACAAATATGCACCATGGCGAGATGTCTGTGTGCTCAGATGATGGTAGAGAAAGTGTGCGAGTGAGAGTTTGGGAGTCTGCTGGCGTAAAATGGCACAAAAACTACATATCATTATTATACTTTATTTGCATTGCAATTTTCTTCTAGTCTGTGAGCTACGCTCCCATCAATGACAAACCACATACACTGAGGCGTGCGAGGAATTGCTTATTTGCTCGTGGAATGTAAATTATTCCCGNCGAGATGTCTGTGTGCTCAGATGATGGTAGAGAAAGTGTGCGAGTGAGAGTTTGGGAGTCTGCTGGCGTAAAATGGCACAAAAACTACATATCATTATTATACTTTATTTGCATTGCAATTTTCTTCTAGTCTGTGAGCTACGCTCCCACCAAAGACAAACCACATACACTGAGGCGTGCGAGGAATTGCTTATTTGCTCGTGGAATGTAAATTATTCCCGCTTTCCCTCGTCCGGTCCGTTTCCTTTTGTCTTCACCCGTGTCAGTCTCTCTCAAGGCGCGTTGTTTTCTTTACGCCTGATTGAGCCATCCACATGAACAAGATAAAAAAAACCTGTACATAAGGGAATAGGTGGGTCGATAAGTATGAATGTATTAGTATAATAATGTGTATAAAGTAAACAACACGGGGTTCGCTTTTCAAAATAGAAAGAAGATGAATTTCCTTGCTTTGGAAGATGCTGATTTAAAAATAATATGTTTTGGGATTTCCGCTATTGAAAATGCTAATAAAGCTCTCCTGAAGTTAATTGTTCGTAAATGATCAGGATTTTTAATAGGTTTTGAGAGTCACAAAGCGCGCATTTGTTTCGTTAAAGTGATGATCTTGTGCTCTCTCAGAACTGATGACTTTTCTCTGACTGAGTGTTGGAGTGGATTCATTCATTTCTTTTATGACACCGTTTTATCACAGCCACCATTTGTATTCACGGTATGTGCCTGTGTTTTTTTGTGTACATTGTGCCATAAAACGGTTGTTTAATGTCTTCCGTTCATGACTTCCCATTAAAATCCTCCCATAAAACTCTTGTTTTTCATGATTGCCATCCAAAAAATATAATAAAACATGTCCTCTCCGGAAAAATTGTGAGTGAGTAGTAAGGACTAGTTGCAAATGGCTGATCCTTGTGTCGCTCTTATTATGATGGTGATATGACTGAGGCGATCAAGACTTTTTTACAGTTGGCTTTCCCGGCGAAATAAAACATAAAAAAGCGACTACTTACCTAAGTCGATTTGATTACAAAAGCAAGTCAGTCAAAGTCAGTCATTCATCGTCAGTCAACCGAATTCTGTTTTATTATTACTTCTGCCAAACTGCACAAAAACTATAGGAATAACTTTGAACTACACTGGGATTTTCTACTGTGAGCAGAGTGAGATTGTGCGACGTGTCGGTTTTACTTTCACAGTTTTATTGTACATTTCCTTCTTTGACTCGTTATATTTTTTTTTCAAGTGAAGTGCTTATTACCGTATATGGAGATTTTTCCCGAAACTCAAATTCAAAGGGAATTTTCCCCATTATTTGTGTGCTGCTGTTGTAGACACATTGTGCATAAGGCATGTAGGGAAAGCTATACGAAAAATGTTGTACTTTTTACACTGACATTACATTACAGTATATACGGTTAGTGTTATTATTATTTCCTAAAAAAATATACAAGGATAGAATGCTTGAAGTTTTTTTTTCTCGAAAAAAATGAGTGCGTTTTGGTGCACAATCCCTTTGATAGCGAGATACACCTTCGCAAACCTATAAAAAAATAATAATGTATTCTTCACGACTCGACTGGTTTGGGCTAGCCAGCCGATTCGAGACGATTCATGTTCTCTTCCAAAAGCCAAGCAAGACTTCCATGTGACTGACTACACGGAGCTCTTGCATCTGCGGAGATGTGATACGTCATAGTGTGCACACACTTTAAGCTCTATGACTTGCATAATAATAAGGAGAAGAAAAAAAGGAGGAAGAAAGTGATCTGAAGCAATTTTCATGACTTTTCTTTCCTGACTTGAGTGTCAGCCAGTTTGCTGTCAAGTAGGAAGTCGCGGTGGTGGTGCTGGTTGACTTGGAAGATGATGACTATGACTCCAGAAGAAAACAGTGGAGCGCTAATAATCAGCCACTCGAACTCGAAGAAAAAGGGTGCTGCTGAACCTTAGGCTGGGAAGTTGGGACGATGCAGTACAACGACACCGCATCCTTTCTCATTTCACACGTTTTATCATTCTTCCGCGATGTTGTCATATCCGTCACTTCTCCCTTATTTCACGATAGGAGCAAGAGCGGAGATTGTGTGAGAATGTGTGTGGTAATTCAAGTATGAAACAAGAGTGACGGGTGCACACACAGTACACGGCACGGCGATATGGTTATCACTTATAGAACCTAGTTGCAAACGATTACCATAGCCTGCATTTTAGGAAGAAGGAACATACATAAATACATCGCATGTTACATATTTAACTGGGAAGTTTGTTGGGTTCTATTGTTCTTTTTTTTATTATGTTTCATTATATGTGTGCACACATAAACCTATTCTTGTCGGTGCTTCCTCTGTTGTTTCGATCAATTTTTGAATTGACTTTGGCATTATTTCACCCACCTTTTTTTGTTAGGAGACGGAGGACGCAAGAAATATACGACTTGTGTATGTGTGGATGCGTGACTCGGTTCGATCTTGCTGTGTGGAGTCATTGTTATTGTTATCTAGTATTTTTTTTCTTCCAGCCTTTTCATAATAAAAAGGGAAAACCGCAGGTGTGAGGGAAGAAAGGCGAGAATTTGAGTGAAAGCACAAACTTTTTTTTGATAATGACGGCGATGGGAACAGGATGTTGTATTATTGTGTCAGTCAGCTGGCGCTTCTGTGAAGAAGGGAAGAAGAAGGAGAGCCTGGCTCATTTTTACGTGTTGGCTGGCAGGCAGTCAGTCAAGGAAATAAAAAAACGGGAACACCATAAAAAGTCACTCATATGAAACGACTGTCAGGTAGTGTGCAAAGAGTCGTTTTATTTCCAAGTCAAAGCTGTAGGATCTCCCTAGTTAGTTAAGTTGAAAGTATTGGAATAAAAAATGGTGGCATTGGCCGTATGTATTGGCTGTGAGATGAATGTAGTCAGTCAAGGGAAACACATTTTTTTAGGAGGAAGAAGAAAAGAAGAAAGTTCATCATCTTTCTTCTTCTTCTTCTTCTTTTTTTTTCCTTTCCTCAGAGGGATAAAGAAAAGGTTTCTTGATGCCGTTTTTCCTTCTATGAAGAAAGAGAACAATGTTTTGGAGACACATAAAGCGAGGTTTCCTCTTGCATATATGTACATTTTTATGGAGCTAGCCAGCTGCCTAGAGTCTCCCACGGCAATAGTGGTGGTGCTGTAAAGGGGCAGGTAAAGTGCTCCAGCGTTTTTTCTATACACGACAACTCATCTCTTTAATAATGGTGGTGTGTGTGGTGGCATTCGTGATATGATATGGCGGCATTTATGTCACATGAAAGGAAGCGCACTTCTCCCTCTGAACAAGAATGCTATTTCCCAGCAAAAAAACCTAAGCATGTATAATAAAAACCTTGCTGGTTATGAGTTGACTAAAGTAACTAAAAAATGGTGGTGGGACACGAAACACATCTGCTTTCCTCCTTGAAGAGAGAAGATGGGAGGTAGTGGTGACTCTTCTCATAGTTGTTGTTTAGCCTCAAGAGAGACAAACAGGAAAATATTATGGATCGTTTTTTCCTTCTGTGGTGAAAGTTTATTTCGTTTTCTTTGTTGTGTGCAGATATGTAATTTTGAGGATGAGGTGGAAAGTATATGTGGCACATTTCCGCTGGAGCATGGTGACTGCTCTGTGTGTATGTTATAAACTCGAGATAACTTCCAGTTCATGGTGAGTTCCTGGCAAGGGGAGAAAGCTGACAATGAAATATTCACGGCTAACTAAATTTTCTACAATGCATCAATCAATAGTAATAGAAATTCAATGAATAAATTATACTGAGCTTTCGCACAAACGAACCAGTCAAGTGTATCTTACCTTGCTGTATTGGTTTCGTCACTTTAAGGAATATGGATATTATGTACTTTTTTAATGTGTATATATTATATATAAACTTGTGGAATGATGAATTAAAGAAGATATGGAAAAATGTACACTAGTTTTGGCGAAGTGAATTTCTCTGGGGAAGATTTTGAAACTTCGTCACTGTCAATTGAAAAGATGGTATTTTGAACAACAGTTGAAATTGAATTTTCTAAAAAGTTTCTGGACTAATTAGTCTTTGTCGAAACTTGGAGGCAGGAAGGGCTTATTTTCATTCCAGATACTGGCTCTGAGGAGGATTAAGTCGTTAAAAATGAAATTAGCTAAAAATAACCACGTGACTTTTTCTTCCGTGCTCAAACAAACTGTAGGGATCAGTTGAACTTGGAATCTTAAGTAGACTAAGTTAGCAAGCTTTTTTGCAGTCTAACCTTAAAGCACTAGGTAGAATTTGAATGTCTTGTTGCACTTTGCTATATAAAGAAGGACATCAAAGTTATATACTTGGTATAATGAACGTTGCATTTGAGAAATCTTGTCTAATAATACTGAATAGGTACATAAACAAGCATTAAAATGTCTTCCTATTCTTTCTCCTCATTCCACAACTGCACGCTCTGAAATTTGTGGGTGTATTATGGTACTATACAGGAATTCAAGATTTGTCAGATGCACATTTCTGGAATCCTGTAGTGAACAGTAGTAGACATTAAACAAAATCGCGAGAGGGCATTTTACTTTTATAGAAGGAAAAGAAGAATCTTTATGAGTAAATGCCCACAGTAGCTTTAATGTTGTGGAGGAAATAAAACGACTCTTTGCACACTACCTGACAGTCGTTTCATATGAGTGACTTTTTATGGTGTTCCCGTTTTT
>JAHZNF010003089.1:0-13450 GCA_027744215.1 Troglopedetes dispersus | reverse complement strand
ATTTCTTATTAATGTTTTTTATTGTAGCTTTACTTAACTAAAAATATATGAATCGGTTTAAATATTAAATTATATCTACAAATTCGTATGTACATTTGTATTCACTTTTAGATCCGTCAAGATTGACTGCGAAAGTCATATCTAAAGATTTTTATTATATACGTAAAACAACAATAAAAAACATTAATAACAAATGAAAGTAGCAATAAGTGGACACAGTGTCACTCAAATTGTATCCAGCATGAAGTAATTAATTTTCTTATGTGAAAATGAGTAGACAAAAATAAATAGTCAGAAAAAAAACAAAAAGAAAACCAGCTGCAAAAACGAGGTTAAAAATCTTATCAAATAATATTTTGACGGGACAAAACATTCCACCCTGAAGCAAGTGCAAGTATCTTCACGTTTGAAATCATGAGCAGCACATGCTGTTATGCCCCAAATGGTACACAAAAAAGAATGATTTAAAAAAATCCTTGAACAATTCGTGAACTACATTTTTCCTACCGACACAATTTTGTTTCTACCATTAGTCATTATTACAAAGTACAGACATGCATGATCCTGACAATCAAAAAATTCTGTAAATTATATACTACAAATTTACTCAATGTATGTAAGTGAAGCACATGCAGTAAAGGACAAAAGAGAAAAAAAGCTCAATGAAACCGAACGAAATAATAAGAAAGTACTCTACAATAAAAAAAAAGAATGTGTACAGAAGGAGGAAAGCAGACAAATGTAAGTACACATTAAGAAGTCGACATTTTTCAAAGTGGAAAGCTCACTTCAATCTTCCCTTGACTGTGTATGATTGATGGGGACATTTTGAGAACTTGCTCCTCGACGAGCTCCCTCATGAAAGCGTAAACAATCCAGAGTGTGTAGAAGAGCAGCACAATTTCCGACAAATCAAGGGAGACTCCGAGCAGAGTTGTTTGTCCCAGGAAGAGCGTCGTCAGAAGATAAATAACGCACAAGGAAATTCCCAGAGCTCTCATTGCAATCCAGATTCGTACCAGGAGGATTTGCCGCTACACAAGCACAAAAAGTCAAGAAATGGCAGTCATTAATTTTATTTTTATTGTGGGTATCATCCAAACTACCAAATTTTATTTCTTATCATCGCATAAATGTTTGATATCATTTAAGATCATCACCACAAGTTTACATGAGCAATTCAAAAAATAAACCGTAACAGGCGTTACCTTCATGATTCCGTACAGAAGGACTGCCGCCACAAATAAATTGATAATGCAGATGAGCAGGGCCACACCGAACATTTCGTATAATCTTGATGCTAAAATATTTTTAAAATACGTATACCTACACATATTACTTTTTTTCAATTTAACATTTTCTGTAGAAACTTGTTGAAACTTTCAAAGCCGAAATATACCAATTTCGTTGATATCTTGATCATCTCTATCCAGATTCCAGAATTTGAGGAAAACTGAGATTCTGGATTGACGGTAGGCCTCCAGTGTGTTGTACATCCCAACTGTGGCCAGAGCAAGGATATGGACCACGATGGCTGCCACCGAGATTATCTGATTGAGCATATCAAATTTAAGAATTTTATTTATGGCTACTTCTCAAAATTATTTTCGACTCATAAAAAGCAAGTGCATCATTTGAACAATCCATTTTCTATTGCAATCAATGAACTAACAATATGATAGTCACAGTCGCGGAGACTGGTGACCACCCATCATGCAGTGCTTACACATCACCTCTCTCATCTCTCTTGCATGTATGAGCAGACAGGAGACATATTTAGCGATTTTCCACTTCGCTAGGTTCGTAGTCAACAAGGGAGTTTTCGTAATTTCCCTAATGCAACCCTCTTCAGCCAGTCCTTTCTCGAATGGCTCAACTCCACTAAAAACTTGCATTCTCAATGAAAGCTAGGCAGGCTTTCTCTTCCGTTTTTTTCATTGTGTAGTGTTCATTCATCCTTTACGCCTTTTTAGTAATATGGAGAGCAATGGTTTTTTTTGTACGGAAGTGTGTACTTTGCTTACGCAGTAACAAGTAACATTTAAAGGAGACTCGTGCCGCCGGCGGCCGATGACCGGACGTTTATCGTTTATAGTAAATAATATTGACTTTTTTTATCTCACTAGTTTTCCCCATTTTACTAGAGTCAGACCGAAATAAATAACTGACTTGTTCCAGAGTCTTGCCACGATCATAAATTTAGTGAGAGGGATGCAGTAAATCAACCGTGAAAATTAAAGCTAACAATAATAATAATCGGAGTCGGACAAGGAGTCTCCTCTGGAATGCTGAACTTTTACTTGGTTCTTTCTCCTTTCGTTCTGTGTCTACCGCTAAATAATGTGGATAATTCGGTGCACCATACTTTGGGATTTTTTTATGGATTTCTTTGAATTCTACTACTCTGTAAAGTCAGACAGAAGCACAACATTTCCACTGCAGTTCGTGTGTTCAATAGGCACTTTGAGTTGAAAATACAGGAGTATTTTCCTTTGGGAAAAATTCTGTGAACTTGTGTGAAAGTATATTTATGCACACGTGTATGTAAAATTGTCAAATCAAGTGATGCAAGCAGGGCCATGGTCAAGTTAATGGTAGCGGTGAAGAAGAAGAAAAAATATTATGATTATTTCCTTGCGATTTTCACAAAATAAGTTTGGAACACTATCAACAAAATTAAACTTACATCAACCCACTTCTATTTTGAAGAAAACGCTTTTACAAAGATCTCTGAAAAGGATCCATTAACTTCGACCAGACTTTTCAGCTTACACGATATTTGCGGGACAAAAAGAATTTCTATTTTGAAGAAAACGCTTTTACAAAGATCTCTGAAAAGGATCCATTAACTGCGACCAGACTTTTCAGCTTACACGATATTTGCGGGACAAAAAGAAATTTGTCATTTTCTAAGTTAAAAAATATGGCTGAACTTGGCTCCTGCTGAGTATGCCTATTTCTACATGAAAATCCTGTTATATGCAGACAAAGGAGAAATAAGCTGGAGTCACTTTCCCAACATACAGGACAAAGGGTAAAAAAATTGAGTTTTGATTCATGGTGACAGCACAACTTAATAAGAAAATGGATTTTTTGTGGCCGTTTGTGTGATCCTTCTCGTTTTCTATTATATTTTTAAATACGGTGTAGAGCACTTTTCTTCCGACTTCCATATTTCATCCGTTTTCAAGGGCATGCAAAAAAGAATGGCTTTATTTTTCGTGCAAGTATAACTTTTGGACAGGAATGTCCTTTTATGAGCGTTCATTGTCTCCCTTAAAACGAGTCGTAAGTGAGACATTTTCCATTCAGGCTGGTCGGTAATGATGATAACTGTGACACAATTTTCCCGAGGTCCCTTTTTCATATTTTCGTGGCTGTAGGTAGCGTCCATTTTTGGCTGCTCGTCATTTATGCAGAAATTAAAAGACACAACTGAAGCACACAAATGCGTGCATTTAGGAGCAGTAAAAAGTAGAACAGGGTGAAAATGAAACGTAATAACCAACTTCTTTCCCCTTTTTTTCAAACTAGGTGAATAATAGAAACGCATGAATATTACAGTAACGTTTCAAGAGCACTTTTCATTTGAGTAGCTTCACGTAGGAGGTAATATCCCCCCTGTTCCGCCACTTACCTACAGCATAGATGTGCTTGGTACAAAAAAAACAGGGAAACCACGAATCTTGAAACTTTTCGCAGCCTGATTTCTTCAAGAGATCGTCATTCGATGCATAAGAACTACTTTTTTTACTAACTTCTTAATATTAAATTGGTCTGCTCCCGTGTGATATACTGAGAAACTTTTTACTGTCCCATATTTTCTTATCAAACTTTCTCCGGCAGGAAGAAACTGCCTCGAGTCTCTTAAACTGTTCTTAACAAGCTCGTCATGTTATCGTTGTACACATCCACTTATGAACGTGAACCCACATGCGTACACATAAACGAATTGTTATACTTAGGCTTTTATAATAATGAGGTAAAGTGCCTTGCTCCACATATCTAAAGAGTCCTACCAATAATTCAACCTGAAGTTAAGCACGTATTCATAAAGCTAACGTAGCTCGCAAAGATTACCCTAAATCTCCAAATTATGGAGGATCGTTGTACAAAAATGTGTGTGTAAGTAGAAGCAGACGCGCTTGAATTACTACGGGACAAAATGAGAGCTTATAAGGTTGAATAAACTCGAGTTTATTGTACAATACTGTTTGTGGTCATATTAGTATGTGGACGGCGTGTCCACAATATAAGATTCGAGAAACTTGTCTACTTCTCGTTTCCTGTATAAAAACTGTTTTTATGGTGGTGGTGGTGATGAGCCCACTCCACCGAATGTAATAAATAGGGATTCACGCACAAACAAAAATTGTACACATTATGAGAAAGCATCAGCAGAGCACACCCAACTCTGGAAGCTAAGTTCATACGCATCACGAATATCAAGTGCGTCGTTCTCTTTTCCAGCCACATTTTCTAGCCAGAGAAGAGATAATAAGAACGAAAAAAATATGTGAAACATGATTGGAATCGAAAGTATTCTTTTGAGTTTTCATTTTTGACTAGTGACTATTCACTTTATGCGTCGATACTGCCAATCAAGTTAGAAATATATAAATTGTCTAACAACAATCCACACGTCCTTATTGACTCCTGCGACAAAACGGATTGATCAGTTACTTATTTTTGTGACAGTAATGATAACAATGATAACAAATGAAATGGATGTATGTATATAGATTGGGGATTGGAAAATTTTCCATATTCGTTCTTTGGACTTTTCCCTGCTTAGAATTGGAATCATCCCAAAACGAGTTAATCTACTCGATTTTCTGTGAACGACTTTTTTTGGACAGAATACAAAAGACTCAGGAGGACAAGAAAAGGGTACGCGCAAACAACAAAGACAAAAGGATAAAACTGCTCGTTTACTCTTTTCTAATAACATAAATAAAAGGAAGAATACGACACATCTGCGTTAGGCGTACACAGCCGTGAGTCATCTTGTTAACGGCATTTACTACAGTTTTACGAAATCATAAGTACTCCGATACGCTGGATAATAGTCTTGTTACAAAAAATGAATGACTCACAGGATGAAACATTAATCCAATGACTTCTTAAGCTCAAAAAAGTAAACAAAAAATGTTGTTTGATTAAACATTGACCTACGAAAATGATAACTTGCTTCCCAAGCAAGGGTTTAAAGTGTAGAGTAACGAGGTTACGTCATGCATCTTCGGATTTTGTAAATAATTGAAAAGTGCATGACGATATTATGCCGTTCCACTTTGGAGCAGTGAAAAAGTATGAAGGTAATGAAAACACGTTAAGAGTGTTGAAGCATGATGAATCAAAAGTATAATATTGTATTGTAATGTGGAAAATTTTTAAAATGGAAATTCAGAAATCACTTTGACCGAATCAGTATAAATTTTAGCTTTTATTTCCAATCTAATCTACTTTTAAATTGGTAATAAAAGACAAAGTAAATGCATGGTCCGTGTTGTGCATTGCCAAATCGCAGTTGGCCTACTATTCCACTCCAGTGAAATAAAACGTAACTTGAGCATAGTGCAAAGCCAACATTATCTACATTACCTACTGGATCATGCTTAACAACCGTCCCTATAATAATAGGAGTATTATGTCGCCAAAATCTAGTTCGTATAGATTCTTTTATCATTACACAAAGCCTATATAACAGAATTAAATTACTGCTTAACTACTTCCAAATAACTTCATTTTTAATTGCCAAACTTACCACTTCGGCCCCTCCGATTATGGCTGACGCCTTCCATAACTTGATGGAGCTACAACAGGGATCCGTCGATAAAACTGTTCCAACGCAGCCCATTTTTGCGCAGTGGTCCACCTTTGCTACACAATCTCAACTAAAATAGTTTCCTATTGATTTACCGACTTGGAAGTGAACGATTCGAGCCATCGCTTCCTTGTGATAATTAGTATAAGTAAATACCAAACTAAATGAAGTAAATTTGATGGCATACAGTATAATTTAATTGCGAGTAGAATTCGTCTGTATATTGGTAATAGCCTTAATAAAATGATCTAAGATCTTTATGGCACTTCAGAACGAACGTGTTAAGATCACACATCTAATTACTAACAACTAAACTAATTTAATGGGGCAATGAGAGGAAATATAAAAAACGTAAATACGAAGTTAAAATATTAAAACAAAAAAACCAGACAAATTTAGCCATCCGACCTCAGACGAATTCATTTCTTGAATGTGTCACTCCAGATGTTTTCATTCTACATAATATAATATTCAATTATATGCTAATCAGCTACCGTAAAGCAGCTCAGATCTGTGCTGCCAGACTTGTCAAAAATTATATTTTCCGATGCTGGCTATATATATATATTATGGAGGTACTTAAATCAACAAAAAAGAGTAATAAACAAGCTGCTTCCCAGATATACGAAACTAAAAATGACGCATCATCAAGCCACTTTTGCTTCTAATTTTTAAGCCGTGAAACCCTACCCCTGCTTCAATTTTACACACATTCACAACAACACCAACAACTGCTCTTTGTGGTGGTGGTTGGTGGCAGTAATGATAATGAGTGATGAGATGACAATAATGTGACTCACATTAGCAACACACGAAATAAGTACAAATGAGAGTAGCTGCATGAAGTGTGGCTTAGAAAAAGGTACAATGTTTAGTTCAACGAGTATATAAAAAAAGTGAAATGCTGCTTGGCACTAATCGTCCATCTATAAAACCATCTACCATTAAAATATCATTATTGCTTTCTAACAATAGCTTGGACAGGATCGAGTTTTGCTGACAGTGCAACAGGATGGCAATTTTTGACATATAAAGTCAACATGAACGTCTTCACACGAATGTGTCTATGTGACAAAATTGTACAAGTATCAAACATGTACTGCAATTTCAGTGCTACTTATTTAAATCTTGAAATAAAGCAAAACGTTTTAAAAATTAAGTGTGTATATACTAGCGGGTATTTAAAAAAAATGAAAAATGCAAACGTCAACTTCAGTACTGACTTTTATGACGAATTCCGCACAAAATGTGCGAACAAAGCAAACAGAAGACTTTATTCGCTGACATGAAATAACGTGACAATTTTGTCGTCATTCAAATTATCACTTACGATACATGTGTCCGGATATATGGAGAGAAATTTGGATAGCTATTAATTATATACTCTACTCTTGATGGTTTTAGTCAAGTATTTAAACTTTACATAACAAAGGTCATGCAAGCATTGCCTGAATAGTTCTCCTGATGAAAAAGACATGGCCAGAAAAGAGTTTTTAAAATTTAGAGTTATATGTTCATACAAATGAAGGAATTACACTTTACTTTATTGGACTGTGTACCAGCACGAAGCGGAATAGAAAAGGTAAATTGGATGGTATAAATTCTGTTTTGATGAGTTGGAAAAACACTAAATGCTCATTTCCTGTGCGGGTAATGGTGCAGGCATTCACGCAGACATCATCATGGTTTGGGACTACACATATGTACATTTTTCACAAGCCCCATCAAAACCCTTCCTTCCTCCCATATTATTTACATACACCTTTAGCGTCATGTACAGAGTATTAACCCGTAGAATTCCGGCTGCAACTGCTCTGCACACATTTTTATTGGTGGTCTGTTTCTGCATTTTTATTTGCTTCCACATATAACTGTAAGTTTTGCTCATACTTCTGGAAATGAAAAGCACCTCCAAGTAAATATCATGATCATGGACCAAAGTATAATGTTGATGTAGACATAATGCGTTCTTGCTTTTCTGTTTAAGTACTTTCCGTGGGTCGGATTTTTTTTGGCATACAATAAAGACCACCTGCAGAAATAGAGCACACTTTTGTAGATGTTTTCCAAGGTATAAAGTGATAATAAAAAATGTGGTATTTCGTGGGCTGTCATGCCTTTAGAAGGAATACAGGGGCAAGCTTATCGTACGTACGCGCTTGTGTGTTATGTGTAGGAAATAATATCTGTGGACGAATTCATTTTACATGAAAATGAAATTTATGACATCTCATTTGAAATTTGCAATCTTTAAAACAATGTTTTTATTTTCTCCATACCATGATTAACTTCTGCTAATAAATTCACTTTTACATATTTTCTATACAAAATTCTCAAAATTTTCATACCAGCTTATACTGACTCAATTCAATTACTTCCTCTTCTTAACAACGGCATAGAACGGTCTGGGACTCTGGACAGTTCCCAAAAGCGGTTCCGTGGAAGGTTTGGGATGACTGGGAGCCTCCTCGAAAGTATAACGCTGGAGGAAGGATGTGAAAAATTTGAAGAGGTTGGCCTTCGCTAAGACTTCCCCAGCACAGATTCTCTTTCCTAAATAGTCCATTTTGAAAATATTTCATTAGACAAACCATACGCTTTCCTCGAGTTTGACATATGAACTAGAAAAAATTCAAATTATCATACCAAGTCCAAAAGCCATAACTTTCGCAACCGCCTCCGGGTCAAGTGTGTTGGTCTTCTCGTCGAGGAACCGTTCCGGCCTGAAAACCTCCGGATCACCCCAACTCTCCTCGCTGTAGTTCGCACTGTACAGGCTCACAATGCCCATGGTACCCTTCACCACAAAATAGAAATTTGTTGAACCATAAAAGCACAAACAAATTCCATGTAAACTCGTGCATTAATTTAGCCAATATTCAAGCTACCTTTGGAATGACGTATTCCCCAATATGCTGATCCTGGATATTTGCCCGGCTGAAAAGAGGGACAACTGTGGCATACCTTTGCACCTCCAAAAGTGTCGCTTCCGTGTAGGGATACCTATTCATTAAATTTTTTTGTTAAATTCCCCGAATAAACTGTTTAGCCTTAGCTCTTCCAAATTTTCGCTTATAAATTCACACTTAAACTCTAAAGAATCTCTTCCATGCAAAGCCGGCGAAGTAGACATGCACACGTGTCGTTTAGGGATACCTATTCATTAAATTTTTTTTGCTAAATTCCCCGAATAAACTGTTTAGCCTTAGCTCATCCAAAATTTCGCTTATAAATTCACACTTAAACTCTAAAGAATCTCTTCCATGCAAAGCCGGCGAAGTAGACATGCACACGTGTCGTCAATTTAAAATTGACAAATTGCAAGCTATTTAGAAAAATACTAGGAAACACTTCGTTCCCTCAAAAAAAAACTACGTTATCAGCCATCAGTATTCGCTTCAGTCATCCATCGAACTTTATGTCAAGTCGGATATGGGAATGATGACGTGACTACGAGCGTTACTCGCGTTTTTTTTATTAAGGAAGGAAGCACGTAATAATACGCACATATTACACACATACACGTTGGATGAATGAACACATTAGAGACGCATACCTATTTCGATCAAGTGTCGAGGGAAGAGTTGAGGGATCACTGACTCGATCAATTTCCTCCTGAACTTTTTGCTGAACCCGAGGATTGAGAAGAACGTAGAGGAAGGCGAATTCCAATGTGCTCGAAGTCGTCTCCGTGCCGGCTGTTAGGCAATGCACAAAGAATTCACATCGACATTTTTTATTTCCTTCTCTGTATCAACATCATCCCCAACACTATTCGTGTTAAAATATGTATGTACATATGTGAAGGATGGAAGTGAATGAAAATCGTATCAGCAAGTGTGTGCTCACCAAGGAAGAAGTCAAGGGCCAAAACGAGAAACTGCTCATCTGTCGTTTGCACGCATGGAAGAAGGAGTAGAAGTGGCATATAAAAAATGAAAAAGAGAAATAATCATAATCATCAAAGAACGCAATACCCATTTATCTAACTACAAATTCCACTTTTCATACGAAACTCTGGTCCGAATTTTTTTTTCGTTTCAGTTGTTGCTATATACTTCTTGCTTAGAAGAGAGAATTAACTTTTTGTAATTTCCGTAGCCAATATTTTATAGACATGTTTGAAGTTTTGAAGGAAGAATTCAATGATGTGAGAATTAACTAAAGTCGTTTTTGATCAAAGTGAATTTTTTAAAATGAAATCAAGATTATGAAGTAATGTTTTTTTTACCTGTGTAAAAGTTGTTTTCCGACGTGTCATGTGCATGATCATCAATCTCTTTCATGAAGACGTCGATAAAGTCTCGCTGCTCATTTTTGTATACTCCTTCCACCCGGCGCTGCTGCAAAAGTTCCTGATTACGTAATAAAAAACAACAAACATGTCTTTGTAAGAATTTAGGCAATGATGATCTGATGATTTCTGACGAATCATTTCGAATACTCAAGAAAAAATTTAGTTTGGGATGTCGTCATCATCATAATTGAAAAACTTGTAGTGCGACTACGTGGAACAAAAGAAGAATGATATGACGAACATGATAATGATAAGATATTTCATGCTTTATGAAGATATATTTTTTTAAAAAAGTTGTTGCAAAAGAGCATTCACAAAAGTGATTTCCTATCCTTTCCCTTACTCTAAAGAATCCATGCATAGTATTGAGAAAATCCGTCCGGTATTTCCCTGTCGCGGTAAATTTGGGAACGACATGCCTGAGCACAGGATACGCCGTAATTATATCCTCTCCAACAGCCAACTTTTGCACAATGTCAGACATCAATTTCACAAGTCTCTGAAGTTGCTCGTCATCATGCGAGAAGCGATAGCCAGCAAACAAACTCCAGATAATGTTGAGAGCAGAAACGGAAAAGAATTTCTTCATGTAGACAGTGGAGTCCTTTGACTCAGCGATGAGATTGTCCAAGCGTGACATGAGGCGCGTCAGTTCATCTTCAAGGATGCTCTCTTGACTATGATTCTTCCCGAAACCAAAGTCACGCAGAGTGCGGATGGAGAAGCGACGGAGCTCTTTCCACGACTCCCCATTTCCGAAGAAGACGCCTGGAGAAAAAAAGGATACGTTTCATGTTACATGTATTTCTTTCCCCCAAATCATGATATCTGAATCGTTAACACACTGCTCCAGCCATTGCGTATGTGTATGTAAAGGCATGAAAAAAATTTGCGGGATCAGGAGAAACAAAGAAACCCATTTGTTTGGTTTTACATATAGCTATACACTGCACAGAAACGATAAAAGTATCCTACTTGTGCCGAAGTTAGTTTTTTAATGGTTTTGGTATTTCAGCTTACCAAGTGGCTTGCCAAATGATCGTTCCAAAATCCAGCCATCAACATATCTGTTAGACAACCAAGTTCAATAATGAATTAATTTGTTTTGATGCTTATTGACGCCTACTTTCTGAAAATACTAACCGGTCAATCCATATATCACTGGAGAGAACACCCCTGACTGCATCCACGTCATCAAAAATAACTGGAAATTACGAAAATACAAATAACCTTTCAATACACGCAGAAATTGAATTTTGCAGGCTGCCGAGATGCACCGATGCCAAAACAGCAAATTATTGGCAATGGCTATATGTACAGTTCGGCATTAATCACACTGCACACTTTTGTGAAGTCAGTATTTCCTATACATATCTTGTCACAATATTCTCAATTTAATTATTTTAATAACAATTCAAAAAATGTATGACACACATTTTAATTTCGAATCATGAAATTCCCCGATAAAAAAGTTTTCCGCTGGGGTTCTGTCCCCTCACACGTTTGAGCAAAACAAGGAATAATTTTACCATTGAATTGTCTCGTATTTCTTATTTGAATTGATAAAAAGTGGAAATTATAATATATTTCATTCATACCATCGTTATTACACTTCCTCATCATAAGTATTCCATAATTTTCATTTAAAGTATAACTGTGTCATCGTGAATTCCGTCTCTTGAATTCTCCATTCCCAAAACGATAACACTGTACCAAAACTACAGTGGTATGTGTTATCGTATCACATAGAAAACAAGTTTTGTGAAAGTTGGTGTGGAGTTGTGTTAGTTCTATTTATTTGAATTGAATGGAAATGAAGTTGAAAAAATTGAAATGAAGTCACGCAATAAGAAATATTGTTTCCACACTGAAAAGTTTCATAAATGACTTTTCGGAGAAAAGGAAAATAAAATATTACTCTTGCTACAGCCAATTAAATGTAATGAATAAAAAACGAAGGCACTGAGAAAAAAATCAAGATGTAATATTGAAGGGACAGCACAATCAAAGTTACCTTGATAAGTTGCTCCAAAATGAATACTCATTCGGTGACCATATTTCTTGGAAAGTTCCTTTAAAACAACGTATGGCCTCTTCCCTGTTCTCGCTGCCAAAGCAAGTTGAGGTAAGTTTCCAAGAACGGGAAACTTTTTTGGCCCTGTACACGGTAGGAATTTTTGTTCTCAGTTTAGTCGAACCTGCTAAATTACTTTTCACAGAAATAAAAAAATCATTTACCTGGGAGCAGCTTTCCATCTAGTTTGTCATCTGGCACGAAAAACGTTTTTCGAATTAACCAGGCTATAAAAACAACGATGGCAATTTCCCAAAACATTTTGTTAAATTATACAATCTAACAAAAATTGCATAAACACACGAGCAACTGTGGCGCAGAGACAATTGGAGACGAAATTAAGTCAAAGTCATCAGGCTGACACTCTAAAAGAGATCTTGCCAACCAGCTAAACCGGGTCACGAATCTCTTGTCAAATTTCAAATTGGATCATATGTATTTAATTACTGTAGTGGATGCTGCTTTCATGATTTGATAACCCTTTGGACTCCGACGTTGATTAAGAATGCAAGGATTTTCCACCTGTCAATATCCATGTGTCGCCAGGTGGATATAGTTGGCATTGTCAGTCAAGTGCATCCATCCAAAAATATGTATTGATGACCTAATTTTGATTCAAAATGTTAAGAGATTGGAACAAGGTGTACCACAAGCATTTTACTATGAATTCCATACCGGCATTGCATATTGATTGATTGATTTCCTTCTTATCTTTATTTGCAGGAAACCTGCTCATCTCTTCATGAAAATGATAAGCACACTCGATTAGCCTTGTAAAAGTCATACAATAAAATTATACTCCGCATTTACACGTTCCAATGAACAATTGGATAAAAATGCCATTGTCTACAAAGTTCATCAATATAAATAAAGCGAACTGGGAAAACCCGGTGAATATATTTCACGACAAAATATTCGACCCCGAGAGTGGATAGTTCAAGAGATATACTTCAAGATATATACATGACTTAAACCAGATTTTATTTATTTATAATGAAAAGTAAAGCGTGAGCTTTTTTTCTCACCTTCATTTATTCAAATACATGTCTTGGATTTTGGTGAACCTTTTGCTTCGTTGCATGATGCTAATGCTTCCTGCGAAATTTGTTACGAACTTTAGGAAGGTCAAAATTGGGGAAAAATATGTGATTTATGATATTGTGTTTTACATGGTTTAGTTGGGGTTTTTCACTTTAAGATTTTTTTATTGAAGGTACCTATTTACAGATAATGTTCACTTGGATTTTCCATT
>JAHZNF010003088.1:0-22401 GCA_027744215.1 Troglopedetes dispersus | reverse complement strand
GCTTGCAAGGACGATGGGAAACCAGATAATGATCAAAACGATGATCATTACTTCTGATTATTGCACTGTATCAAAACAAACACGAAAATGTAAATTTGCGCATTACGAGATGTTCCCTTTCTGTTTGTACTGCCAAAAAGGCATCACATGTATATGCATAATCCTTACCCTTCCCACTAAACGGCTTATTCCTTTGTTATTCATTTTTTTGTGGATAATATGCATTTTACAGGAGCTCTATCATCCCTTCAAGTAAAAATCAATTTAAAAGCTTCTAATCATTCACATCGCCTTCACCAGTCAGCATCAAAGTTTGCCTTCTTTACCCTGTTTGTTTGTTCACCACCACCAAATTACAATTTGCCACACACGAGACTGCACAATAATAACATTTTTTTGCCAGCAAAGTATTGAATTTAACTTAACCTAAGAAAAAATTCAGTCTCGAACCATTTTGTGGCTTATTTTTTAAAGCCATTTTACAAAATAATAATAGGTAATGACTACTATGAACATTCTCGCTTCACAAATAGAAATAGCTCAGTCAGGTACATGCATTTATTCAGATTTTAATTCTTCAGAGTAGCATTTTTTGTGACCAGTAGTCTTCCACTGATATTTAGACATAGATTCTGCTTTGGTAAAACTTTAGCTTAGTAGATACTCCATCCATATTCACCATATTCATTTTATTCGATCTTACGGGTGTTCATAGGCGCATCTTTTTTTTCCAAAGCCATGTTACTCCTGCCGTTCAGCATTTCCTCCATGCTTTATTATGACTCCATCATTTAGGCAAAAAGCTGAAACCAATGTCAGATGAAAACATACGAAGCAAAAGTCTGCTCAGTTGTTGGGTTTGCCTTTACATAGCTCTTCGCTGTATGTGTATGTGAATAATTGCAATGCCATGGCTGGCTCTCTTTTGGCTATGTATGCTTTACTGTGTGCGGTAGTAGTTTTTCGCTGGGTAAAACTTCCTTGCTTTGCTGTTAGTGCTTCTCTCAACGACTCGCAACTGCCTTCAGTCAGCTTTCGGACTCTGAAGGAAGTGGAACATGTTTGTTTCTTCTTCGCATTTTCACACACAAAGTTTTTTTCTCCGGCAGGAAGGAGCACAGCGCTTCATGCTTAAAACGAAAGTTAGGTAAGGCAAAAGTGGAGCCAGTTGTATTGGCAGCAGCAACACGTCTTTTTGTCTTCTACCTCTCCGGTTTCAGAGTGTCTGTTTACTGTACAGTCTCCAATCTGTCTGCCGAAGTCATTTTTTAAAGAAAATCTCAGTTCATCGTCTCTGGATGGTGAATAATAGACACTGTTGTTTCGTTGCAGACTTGTAGTCTGCGTCAACATTTTTTTTTTCAGTGCAAAAATAAACGGTGGTGGTAGTGCTCAGATGAAGTCCTGTCCTATCTTCCTTCGTGGATCTATTTTTTGACAGAATAATAATTTTCGTTGATTGTTTCGACTTCGCTAAATCCTTTTGATAAACTAGATGTACTGTGACCCAGTTCGAGTTATAAATTTACTCGCAAAAAAATCAAACAAATCCAATGTGCGCGTAAACAAAAAAAAGACTATAAACCAGTGTTGTGTTGTTGCAAAACATCAGTTTGCAGTCGAAGCTGAAAATAGAATAATAATAATAAGTGACTGTTCAGGTCCATGGTCGTCGTAACTTGGATGTGGGTTGTAAGTTATCTTTATACTACTGACACATAATTTGATTACCATAATATCATTTCCTGCAAAAAATTACAAAGAATGAAAATTTGTGCGAAAAGTTTCGACCCAGACTTGAAAATCTCAATGTGTCTCTTTGTAGTATAATATTATAATACGCTGTGCAATTTTCCTCCCTTTCAAGATACACTGACGTGAGAATCTTTTCTCGTTCCATCAACACACAAAAAACTGCTTCCTTGACTTCCACCTCAGTGTTAGATTATCCTTGTGTGAATGTGTTTTGTATATGTATGTCTATTTGCTTGTGGCCGCTTCATCCTTTAATTCTCATGATTCATGATTATGTTATTGTGCACCTTGTCCAGCGAATAAATACAGTTTCACTAATGCATTTAGAGCATGACTCATGCTCCTCATTATTGCGTAGTATTTAGCTTGGGGTAAAGTCAGAAGCATGTACAACAAATCTGTAGGCTAATCCGGAGGATTATAACAGCTTTTATAAAATACTCACGTTCCATCTTTCCAATATCTCCACGATTTTCGGTTTGACAGAGTATAAAATTCTATAAAAATTAACGTTTTTGAGTTAGCAAAACATGTCAATGCGTGCAGTCACGCAACCGTCTGTTCTCCAGTTTCACATTATTAGTCACTCTCTATCGCTCTTCCCACTTTTTTCTCAAACTCTATAAAAACTACAGTTGTAGTTTACCTTAACGTAAAAAATATTCCCATGGCTCAGGGGCTTCTTGTGTGTAACTCGATACGTCACAGTTATGCACAACCATGAACAGGCTTTGTAGGCTATGATAAAAATACTAAAAGGAACAAGATATGCAAATATTTTAAGCAATTCTCTTCCAGTTCAGGAAGAGTGCTCCATATTTTTTATAACATTATTAAGTAGGGTACAGAAAGAAAACTTGGTACATATGTTCTCTTATTTTTTTCAAGAGTCAAGCACCACATCACCATGCATAATATACGATAATATTATCCAGACTATACTCACTTCTCTCCAGCGAAAGCTGTTTTGTAAATTTTATGCCAGTTATTCCCAGATGACCTCAATAAAGGGTTACGTTCTCCTGGACTAAATAAACTGTGACAGGTTGCTCCATTAAGGGTCACTTTAGTGCACTGTTACTTTTACTGAGCCTACATATATAATATGCAATCTCTTATGCACTGCTCAATGCATCTACGCACATTAGACTCGGATTAATTTGGCAAACCTTTTAACTTTGTATGTTGTATAACAGTCGTTTAAACTTCGTTTCTCGAGGTGCCTTGTCTAAGCGCTAGATTACATTTATAATTTGGGTGTCCCGTATATGAAGCTTGTATTGTTCAGGGCTTGTCCGCTTTCTTTTTTAACAGTTGACTTTACTTTTTTTAATTCAAAAAATGAAAGTAGATTTGTAAGAAATAAGAGGAGCATCCAATTCTCTCTCAAAAAAATCTTTTAAAGCTCCCGCCATGTTCTTCTGAACTGCGTAATAACGTCCATAATGGTAATTAGTGAGTGAGAAGATAAGAATGAAAAAATAACAAGTTCCAAAAAAGATGGGGAAATACTATCAAGCGTTACTTTGTTGCTGGAAGAGACTCTCATTTACCCACTCCTTATGGCAGTAAAGTGACAATTCGCTTAATGACACGAAAGAGGGAAAGAGATTCTTCTTGAGTCGAGATGAGTAGAAGTCGAGTATGTGTCGTGTGCAACTTCGTATTCATATGTATTTAGTTAATAATGGGGAGAAATCTGCTAATTTACAACTGAACGACAAAAAACTTACAATAGGGGGATTTAGAGAATATACATAAACCTATCCAGCTCTACACTTTTCTGGAGAAGGAAAAACTTTTCCCCCATCGAATCGAATCCTCCCCAATAAAAGAATTGAAAAGATGGTCCTTGGGCACAGAAAAAGTTTGTTAGAGGTGTTTCCTCATCCATTATTTCTTTAAATAACAAAAACAGGTTGAGCAATAAATATGAAAAAATGCTATATAATCACATGAGAAACTTAAAAAGTACATATCTTATTTAACTAGTTTGTCACCACCACGCATCAATTGGCGCCATAGTCGCAAGTAGATTCTTATTGGAAGTAGTTCCCTGTGGAAAAAGGGAAGCATTATTAGTGTTGCAGATTTAAAAAAATAGAGCTCGTGAGGATGGTGATCATAAAGAACTCTTCTTGTTATTTTTTTTCTTCATGCTCTTCTCAAGTTTTGAAAAGGTCCTCCCACGTTTGTTAGCGGTGTCCTTGTGTTGAAAAAAGCTTCTTTTGTGATTCCCCTCTATTATTATTGCAAACTACAAAAGAGCAACAACTCAAGAGAGAAGCTTCTTGTGTATATAAAAAAGTTCAGTGGGATAAAATACAGGTGGGATGGTTCGAATGGTGTGACTGAAAAAAGCTTTTCTTATGGATAAGAGGGAAAGAAAAAGTCGACAAAATTTTCAATCCAATTAGAATCATTTTTAAGTCCTTGACTTCCACTTCACTCGCTGTTTTTTCCCTCTCTTGTCAAACCTAATCTCCTTTTTTGGCTGGCTTCTCGTCTTTTTTTATGTCTCTACTTTGAAGTATGGCTCCTTTGGTTGAAAGGGAAACTTTTTAATTCAAAATTTGCCAGACAAAGACTTTTTTTAAAAGTGCGGAAAAAGACATTGTGTTTTATATCTATCTATATTCAAATTGTGTAACTTCTTCTTGCTTGAAATAAACAATCCATGAAACAAAGGACCAACAAATCTTCTTTTTATGCTTTCCCTCTTCCCTGCTGACTTAAATACATGACTTTTTGTCATGCTTATCAAATGTTACCTTGTCTATCTAATTATATGCACGTGTGAGATAATATGGTTGTATCATTTCTACTTTGCAGATAGTAGACACGTCGCATTTGGACTGTTGCGTAAAATCAGGATTCACAAAATCAGAAACTTTTGAAAAACAAAAGAGAAGACGTTCTTTTACTGTCAGGTTGGTGGTTCAATGTGACTTCTTCTACCCAAAACTTTTTTTTGCTAATGACATTTACAACTTGTTCTACCCATGTAAAACTCATACATAACACATGTTTTATACGCGGCCAAGTGAGACATTAAGATTACATCAGTGCTCCACTTCGAAAAAAGAAATTTATAAGTGAACTAGTGAATGTATACCAAGGTTTTGGCTTGACCCGGGTGTTATCGTTTAACAGGGAAATAATTCAAAAAAAAGGGAACACTAAAGATTCCTCGAGAACATCCTTGTGTCCACATAAATAATGCAGTAAGATAATATATGGTTGCATGCAACTGTTTCTTGTGCATCCGCAAAAAGAAGGAAACTTTTTGTTAGGTAAATACCTCCATAAAAAACTACATGGTAGAGAACTATACACGATCCCATTGTTTGTCCAGTACAGAGAGAAGGAAATAGGAGGCAATAACTGCTCCAATCAAGTGTTAGTTACATAACCTATTCTCTTTTGTCTTCACGATATAGTCCATCTGGGAAATCCTTTCATCACCTTTTTCTCTCTCCACTTTTCCCTCCGTGTCATCAACAAAGAAAACAAAGCAGCCGTATGGTTTTCTTCTTCTCTTCCAACAAGATACATTTTTCGAAACCCCGAAACGGAAGACAAGAAAGTGTTTCAATGAATGAAAGAAGCCACATCACCGCTGAGATCCCGGAACACCATAAAAACGGCTAAATCTCATTTTTCCTCACACTATAAAAATACAGGCGTCGTAAAGTCTCATCTGACGTGACTGTAATAGCTCACACAAGTCACAAAATACACACTCTCGCCGAAAATACAAGAGGAAAACCAACTCGTCCCGAAACACTGTCTTTTTCAAAAGTACGTTTCGTGTTGGTTTCTTGGAACTCGTTATAGTAATAACAATAAAAGTACTAAAAGCGCCGACAGTGTTGTGCATATTGTCATTTTATATATTTGAAGTGAACAAAACAGTTGAAAATAGGCATACCATTACAACTGCAGATTGAGACTAGAATTGTGCGTAAGAAATTGGCGGAAGAAAAAAAAAAGTTAAGTGGACACAGATTTTTATTAGTGGTGGACGTGCGTATGAACCGTACAACTTGCCGCGTGTCAAGTTCCGTTTGTTGAAAAGTATTTTTCCAACTTACTCTTTTCTCGCTGTTCCTGGTGATCTTTGTTCAGGTTTTTGTCAACTTGAAAATAATCACAGTACCTTTTTTCATTCCATCGTGTAAAGAATCAGATCCATTTTTTCTATCGTGCTACTAACATAACATTAAGGTAAGCCACAGAAATATTTTTTACAATTGCTTTTATTCCATTTTATTACCATTCGCCTGTAAGTGGCAATGGCAGAATTGACGTAATGCTCTAAAAAATCTAGTCTAGTATTATCACATCGCATTTTTTGGAGGAACGTTGACAAATGGTAAATATGGTTCGTGAACAGTATGACTTATTTTATTTTCATTCCCTCTGGTGACTTGTTCAAAAAAGGAGGAAGCGAAATAGGAAACCAAGTCACACGGTAAATGATCCGTTGCGTAAACACATTACAAAAAATCTATATTATCAAAGCAATCGTGTGTGTGTCGCTTTGACATGTGGCTATACCTACTTTTTTGCACCGTCTTATTATGTGATTGTTTTTTTTTGCTCAATTCATTTTATCATTTGATCGGATTGATAGCGCACAAATATAGTTATGCCAATTCATCATAATCCAAAAAAAAATAATACTGTCTAAATGTGGTCTCAGTTTCATTTCGTTTTATGGGCGCAATTTTGACTCTTGCCAAAAGACACTTTGGCTTTTTCTTTGGCTTATAATGCTCGTGTACCATTTTTGGGGTAGACGGACATTGTACGTCATTCGCAGGAAGTGAAGCAAGATGAAAGGTATATTAGGGATTTTGTGACCTTCTCCCTTTATACTCCATTAATCTTTGTGTCCAAAAATCTAATGGCTCCACTTTATTCTCATTCTTGTCATTTCATCGCAATTTCCCTACATTCGATGATAATGTAACTTGAGACATAGTATCATTATCTTCACAGTCATTATCCACATCATCACCGAAAAATTATGTGACTGGTGCGAGCTCACTGTTTGACATATTATATTATAGCTTTTTGGCTGGTTGTGTCATCCTCATCGTCTGTTTCAAGTTCGTGACCTCCCATTTCCTGCGAAGCCATTTAGAAAGGGGAGATGATGACATTATCATCATCGCGAGGAGTGTGGTGAAATGAAACAAACATCTTCCAAATCAGTGGTCACACAAGTCATTATTCTTAGTTTTTCGTGGTAGCTCCCCTCGTCGCGCAGTCTGACTCGTGTGTGCACATACAAGTGATGATAAACTTGTTTCATGGATTGGGATACATCAGGAAAAACCTTTGGCTGCACTGATGATGATGATTACGAAGAAGAGATGCATTCTTAGTAGTCACTTAGTGTACTCTTGCTAGTATTTTTTACTTTGATACTGTGTCGTATTATCGTTTTTAACTGTATGGAAGGAGGTGGAGAAAGAGTAGATAATAATAATAATAAATAACGAGCAAAACCGAGAAAACTTGGCGCAGGTTAAGCGTGGATTTTTCCAGAACCATGTACCTGTTTCTAGGCGAGAGTGAAATGGAGAAAAAAAAAGGAAATACATCTACTCACAGATCATCTGTAATTCTGACAAACTTTGTAAATATTTATTTATAGGAAAGGGTCATTGCTTCCTTTCAAATCTAATTTCTTCCAATTTCGTCTTTTCCCTCTTCTCTGACGTTGAGAATAAATAGTGTTGATTACCTCCACGGTCAGAGTCACGGACTGGTGGATTGGCTGTCTATCAGAAAAAATGATGATGATGATGATTGGCCCTTTTTTGCCACAAATTTTGTGCATGGGACGTTGTATCACCAGATCTAAAAATAAATCCGAAACATTTTCTCCGGGAGAAAAGGAAGTAAAAACATTGCACAATCTTTTCATCCCGTTTCTTGTTTGACATACACAATTTTTCATTACTGAGCCATACGGAGCAGCACAGAAGAGAAAAAAATGATGATGACGGAGCTCCTCTCGTAAAATCATACAAGTATTTTCTCAGGACCCACTTGCTAAAAAAGATCAAAAAGGAGTAAGGTACACATAAAAATTCTCCTTGCTTTTGATCATTCCTTTTTTCTTCTCACTTTTTTTTTCAGATGTACTCTTGTATAAAAATTCATCAGTGTTTTTTCATAAATCTCTTGAAAACAATATTACACACATATTTCCCCTAGTCAAAATTCTCATAAATATACCCGACACGAAGATCCACTTATTAAACTACTGCTATCATTACAGTCGTACAAAATTGTGGAGACGTTATTTCTTTCCGTCATCCTTCTTCTGAAAACTTGAGAAGTCGTATTATTATATACCCACTCTGTACCACCATTGAAACAAAAATATGGTGAAAAAATATAAAAATATGTATAATATGTTACTTTTGTATTATGAAATATGCATCTCGCCAAGTTTATCAAAGCTGGTCTTTTCTCTTCTAATACTAGCCGACCGAAAGATACGGATAAGTCTTTTCATCTCTCTCAACATCAAAGCATCACACAAATCACATACCGACGACGACAATATTATATAATCGAAGAGCATTGTCTGCCTTCCTCAATTCCTTTTTTTACAAGTTGACGCCGGGCGCATAAGAAGACACAAGAAAAAAGGGGAAAAAAGTTCATTTCTTCAATTTCACTCTTCTGGTCGGTCCTGGGCACTTTAGCTCTTTTACTTTATCTCAATGTAACTTTTCTTCTCTGGTCTTGTGGAAGAACACAGGTTAAGAAAGGTGGAAGTGGTTGCTGAGTTTTTTTATATTCTTGAGTACGATGTAAAGTGGATGTGGTAGTGAAAATGGTAGAAAAGTACCTTGCGCACAGCACAACCCAAACTTATACACACATATAATTCTCTATATCGAATTGAAAAAAAATCTAAAACCATGTAAGTATTTCCTTGTATGACAATGATGCACTTGAAAAGTGGAAAGAGAGAGAGAGAGAGAGAAAAAAACCAACATTTCACACGGAGCTTTCTTCTTTTTTTATTTCTTTTGCTCTTGTTTAAAAAAAAGTCTTCACACTTTTAACTCCCACTTTTTATGCTAGTGTTTTTAAAAAGAAGAAAAAACAGTTGTTTTCTTAAGAAGAGAAATGTGAAAGTAAGAAAAAACACGTAAAAGCGCGAGTAACCTGTCAGCCCGGTGTACATCTAGTGTAGTATTTTTTGGAGAAGGTGGGAAACAGAATGCAAGAGCAGAAATAAACAAACCTCACCGCATAGAAACGTAAGGGCTTTACGGTCGCTACACCATGTTTCCACCATTCCCACGACCGCCGCCGCATCAAGTTTTTTTAGTTGTTGTGCTGCTCTCTTATTTATAAATTGGATCGGGAGACGAGAGTTTGTGTTTTTTCTTGGCTCAACAAGAAATGTACAACCAAGATCACAGTTAAGTTAACGCATTGTGTCTACTTTAAAAAAAAAAGTGTGTATGAGTGTGTGTAAAGTCCGGCGGAGAAAAAGGAGCAAAGTGGAAACTCCTGCCGATTTTACACCAAAACGAACCCGGCATTGTGTCTGTTTCACTGACTGCGAGAAGATTGGGAGCGCGTCTTTTCTGTGCATTACCTCAGTCTAGATATACTAGAATGTTTTTATGGTACACTTTGGAAAGAAGCGCTCCACTTCACTCTTGATTCGTTCTTTTCTCTTTTTCTCTGATTCTCTCCTTTTTTAAGCTTTTTTCATACACTATCAACACTCATAAATCCATCAAGAAGTAGAGAAACTTGCACACACAAACAAACCAGTAGTAGTACTGCACGGCAAACAGCCAAGGCAAAAAGGGGAGGTAACACACTGAGAAAAGTGATCAACATACAGGAAGAATATGTACACAGATTCTCCTTAAAATCGTGCAGAAGTAAAGTGGGAAAAGACAGACATGAAAAAAACGTAAATAATATAGATGCGTACAGCTTATCTGAATCGCAATGTGAATGTATATTTTCCTTAAAGTTTGTCGTTCTCATTACATTCCTTCTTATATTTGAAAAGTCTGGTAGTTTCCTTGGGTTGATATAAATAATTATGGAAATGACTTTTGTAATAAGATGCCTTACTTCCACTGTACTTACCTACCCAAAGAGCCGCCCCAGATGGACCATTCTGCGTTAGTCGCCGCCATAACCCTGTTTCCACCGAGAAAAAAAACTTTTGTATATATTGTGTCTGTTTTTTGCTTTTGGTGCTCCTTTTTTTCATTTTTTCCCTTTTCTACTTTCGATGGTATCATGTGTCTTCCTGTCTGCCTTCCTTTCCTACCTCTGCAGGACCAGTGCCTTTCTCGTGTTTTTTTCTGTGGTTGTCTACAACAAGAAAGAAGTAAAGATTGTGGGGGCAGTAGTCCAAGTCATTAATATTCATATTAAAAGTAGTTTACTCGGTAGACCCAGGAATGGGAATTGTGACATACATTTTTTACACTGCTCACACTTTATTTTGACAAACTAAGGAACTTGTGTGATTCCCTGGGCCGGGTATATGTATTACACAATCATGCTTTTCAAAGGCGGACGAATTATCTACGTTGAAAATTATATAGGTATTTGCATAAGTTATTATTTAAAAAATGGCAGTTCTGTTTCACCGAAGGATGATGGTCGCAGAGACACTGAAGAAATAGTGGTAACGTAGTAATATAATAATAGCAAAGGAAATGACGGCTTGCAATCCTTATTTATGCGGCGCACACACTCTCTAGTTTTCCTATTTTTCCTGAATTTAATACCATTCCATTCACAGCTCACGTGCGCACTCCTTCATTCATTTCATTTCATACA
Source organism: Troglopedetes dispersus (assembly GCA_027744215.1). Classification (NCBI taxonomy): domain Eukaryota; kingdom Metazoa; phylum Arthropoda; class Collembola; order Entomobryomorpha; family Paronellidae; genus Troglopedetes; species Troglopedetes dispersus. The sequence continues at coordinate 11,796 of JAHZNF010003088.1, read as the reverse complement.
TTCCCGATTCAATATAAATATTTCATGGTCGTTGCCTCATCCATCCTTCCCAACTCAAAATGGGTGGAAGAGCTGAGCATGCCTCTGTCGTATTCATGCGTCCGTTTTTCTTACAGCTGAATCACAGTCAGATGTGCACTCTCAACTCTTCCCTCCCCAGATTTTTTTTATTCCGGGAGCGAGGAAGAAAAGACAGAGCAGATGGATATTATTATTATTATTTCTCATCATTTCCAGATTGTCGGCGTACCATGTTCTGACTCGCCCTTCGGACCCTCCCGAGTTCCATTTGTTGTTAGACTACTGCCACACATCCGCACAACGCACCGACAATGAATTCAGCTGGTCGTGAAGCGATGTTGATTTGAAGCATAAATAGTCTCTTCCATTTTCCCCCGAGAATGTTTCTCTATCCGTTTCAACTCAACATTACCTCCACTCGACTCCAAGATTTTCTATTTTTTTCTATCTTCTCCATAAAAAATGGTGAATATAGCGGTGGGCATAAAGAACACAATAAGATGGCAAAGCAAGCATACCGTCATCGTCATTATTTGCAAGCGACTCTAGTCTTCCGTTTGCCAAAGTCAGAATGGCTGCCTGTCTAGACCTATAACAGGTCTCGATATATCTTGCACGAAGAAAGTAAAAATGTGCGCAAAGAGATGATATGTTGCGTTGGAAAGGTACTCAGTTTCTTGTGTCACTATTATGGCTCCAGTTATTTCCAAGTAGCTATCATGCAGAAAAAATACTCATTTCCATAATGTCTTCTGTCCTTCTTATCATTCCATTCTATCAGGAGAAAAAAAAACGGAAATAGGTTGATTGCCCTTTACCTTCTGTCTTGGCTCACAGATTGGTTTGAAGGAGGATGATCATGGGAAAGTAAATCTGAGTGAAATGTAGTCCGTTATCGTTCGTTTACCATTTAATGAGGGTTCTTTCGTTTTTACGTGGAAATTCTCTGTCTCTGATTTTCTTTCTTGTTCAATAATTCAAGAGAGAAATTTTATTGCGAAAGGAATAATGGGATAAGGATGGAGGTGAATGGATATGGGAAGGGCCTGTACAAGTGCAGCAAGGATGAAGCACTTGTAGCCACATTATTACGATTATTATTATCCGCAAAATGGCTTTCTTCCTCCATTCCGGCAGATGTTCCATCTGAGCCTCCTGTCAGGTTTCCCTCTTTTTGGGTAATCTTGTAAAGGAAGAAAAAAAGTTATGGAACAGTTGTTGCCACATTCTTTTGTTTGTGCCAATCTCTCTTCAACACTGATGGTAATGATTTGTATGGTGGGGAACTTGTGGATCCTTTTCTTCGTTAGGAGGAAAAAAATGCAGACAGTTTGGATAATTTCACGATTCTTCCACATCACATTGACTTTCAAGCTTGACGACTATAAGTTATTCTCGAAGCTTTCCGTTTCATCCTTATCCTTTTACTACTTCTATCATTTTCAGCAGAATTCATCAGTATTCTCAAAGATAACCTATAATATATCATCCATCAATATTCGTCAAAAGAAGATCTGTTGAATGAAATCGCGGATGAATACATTATAGCATGAAGTTTTCATTATATTGCGTAATTCAGCACAGATCAAGTGCATTGAAGCGTATTTATAGGGATTCTGAGGCAGGTAAAAAACCATCATAATACTTTAGTAATACATTTTGAAGCACAACCAACTTTTTTGTAGGAAAAAGGTAAGTCTTGAAATTGTTGAATTACAAATATTTCCCACTACCTCTTGTTGACCACGAAGAAATCAGACAGTGGTATGCTTTAAGTAACACAAAAAGTTGACTTTCGCTAACATCTGATTTCTAGTTTATCCTACTCACAGGATTACCTAATCACGGGGATCTGACTAAAAGAGTTTTATGAAAGTTAAGTCAACCGGTAAATTTGTATTGTGATAAACCATGTGGACATACCAGAGTCAAGTCACCATTTTTAGACAAAAATGCGTGTAACGTGACGAAATCTCAGCTATTGCAAATGCATAAAAAATTTCTAAAATAGGTGCGAACTTGCAAATCCTGGCTAGATAGAAATAAACTCACCACATGTGCTTCAATCAAAGACGCGGCCTTCTCGCTACCAAAATGTAGGTAACTAGATGAAATCAAGTGGAACGAAATTGTCTCATACTTAGTGCAACCTCATGCAGCCAGCAATAAACCTTTGAAACGTGAGACGAGTGGTAAGCTTGCACCATTATAACCCATAAATAAAGCTTGAAAATAGGTAGTTTGAGGTGAGCTATAACACTGCGTCAATTTGTTGTTCCTATCACGAAAAGTGTTCTTGATTGAATTTGCGCACCACTCTCTGGTTTGCCAGTAATTCCACACCTTTTTGCTTACCAGAAAATAGAGCTATGCCAAGAAATATGTGTGCAGCTTTTGTTTATCAGATAAATACTTTGTACACACTATCCAATTCGTGGCTATTTTTCACACAAAAACAAGAACAGGATTGCCCAACTGCAGAAAGGAGAGTTTACTCAGAGTATAACCAAAAGAGAGTTGAAAAAATTTGCAGACAAAAGGCAAACATTTTTTCCCTACTGAATTTTTTATGGAATACAAAATCTTCATCTTGAGTTTATTTTTCTACCACCATGACTATATTTCGTATCCCAACCAGCTTTATTTTGCTCGTCAGTTATTTTTTGTCATCCTTTTTGTGAAACTCATGCAGACTATTCTTAACGTTATGTATTCTGCACTGCCGGAAAAAATAGTACCATTTTTATCTTCAATTGCAGTACATAGAGTTGGTTAATGCCAACAAAATGTTTGTTCATATTGTCTCACTATTTTTTGGAGGAGACTACTGCTGGACTGCTGTGCAGGAGTTATTGTGTCGAAGTGTGTTCCTTGATAGTGGACCAGTCGCCATTTTGTACTTACACTCCATAAAAATATTAAATATTCATACTTTTCATCTCCCCCTTTTTCTTCTCTGCTCAAGTGGTACATTATTTTACTATATGAATGAATGAATGAATGAATCCTCCCATAATAATCATAACAATAACAATACAATATTTTCGCACACTTCCGTAAAACGTGAGGTGGGCATTAAAAAGGCATTTCACTTTCTTTCCTGCTCCACACAAGCGGAATATTGTTTGGGCAAACCAAGGCAAAAACTAAATTCTGTATAAAGCAGTAACAATAAATAGGTGAAGTTGGGTAAATGCTCTATAAAATTGTGTACATTTTCGCCTTCATGTTGACTCACTCAGTTCTGATAAAGTGGCAAACAAATGTTTTTTTTTTTTGCATTTGGCGATGCCTTGCCCTCTTTTGTCGTGAACATAACGTGAAGGAAATTATTAGAAAAATTACCACGTAGATGCAATAAAATTTGACCAGCTGGTGGTCCATGTGATGTGCTGTGTGTTTTCCACTTGAGCAAAAACGGGTGCCGTGTATGTCTGTCTGTAGAATAAAACAACGGGCTCCTATTAAAATATTTATGCTTCATACACATTCTTCTATTATGAATGGAGATTTGCTTGCTACTTACGAAAAGAACCAAGAAACACAAGATATGGCTGCTTCCTATTCTGCGAAAGTGAGATGAAGAGTGATGGTTCAAGATGGGAGGTGTTTGATAGATCCTTCTGACTTATGAACCCTGTTTTCTGAAGTTCTCTACTATAAGACCTTCTTGGAACGTAATATAGGTGAACATAAATATTAATGCAGCGAAATAGTAATAAGTCACGTCATAATAATGGCACTTGCATTGACACACCATGCAAGATAAATGAGCACTCAAGTGAATTATAGAGCAGAGGGACTGGTTTTTATGATTTTTAAAAATGTCAACATAGTTTTATTTCTGGAACGTTTATTTGTTGGACAAAAATGGACGAAACAGAAGCTAAGAAGTTTAAAAATGTTCATTTGATATGCTTGTTAGATGCTTGTTAGATGTGTTAGATGTATAACTTGAAAAAAAACTTTAGGTTTCTTCCAGATTAAAGAATTCATATTAAGAAGAGGTACTCTTTATCGTCCTTCATCATCTCGCTCCACACCATGTAAACTTTCCTTTTGCATTTTCAAGTGGAAGCTTTGGAAGCAATAAGCCTGATAATGTTTATTTATTTTAGGAAAAAAAAAACTGGCAGAAGTTGTTGGATACATATCGTTATTCTGTTCCTTCCACCCGAGAGCTAAAGTTCTTCGAAATACTCAACTGGAAGTGAACCAGAAGCAACTTTTTTTTCTCACAATGTTTGGTTCAGAACTACCATATAATGAATAAATGAGACTATTGCCCTTGTCTGTAATAAGTTTTGGCAAGCTTCGTCTGATGATAATAATATAAGAGTACACATAATGCGTTTGTGTCCAGGTTCGTGGAACTTTGCAAGCACTTTTCCTTCCCTGTTTCAGATTTTCACGGAAAACCTTAACTCCCATTTGCCTATTTAAGTACATGTTGTACGTACATATTTTCGTATATAGGTAGTATCTCTTGGCATTATATCCGTCATATTTAAATAGAGAAAATTGCAAGCCAAGAGCCGCTTCCCGGAATATATTTTAAATGAAGGCAATTATAAGTATAATTAATGCCTTTACACTATTTATATCAGAATTACTACAAGAAAGCTTTCCTCAGAAAGCTTCCATACAAGGAGGAAAGGTATTCATTAATTTTTTTTGTTCACTTGGACAGTCCTTGTAAATGTTCCAACCACCGCATTAATGTATTCAGTGTAAGTAAATATTGATGTGGTGATTAAATGGCGAAAATTTAGAAGGATGTCGGAATTCGAAAAAGAAGGTTTGGTCTTGACGATGACATGAATAATGAGCTCGGCTTCCTTCCTCAATCTTTTTCGTGATTTCATGCATTGAAGTGAAAGGTCGTAGTATACACACAAGTGCCGGAATTTCCTATTTATACATTTTAGCGATAAAGTGTCACAATAGTGTCAGCCAGCATAATATTTGTAAATAAATAAGGAGTTCTTTTGAACGAAGTTGGTAGTGCTGTGGACAATGAATGGTTGTACTAACCGCAGCACGTTACTTTTACGCTACTGATGATGAGAGCTGTTTTCGTGACTCTTTTATATCCATTTATAATTTAATCATTTTTTAAGTACTCAACCGTGCGATATTAACACTTGACTCTCATTAAGTTGAAATACACACGTTTTATCATGCATTGTCACTAGTATTGTTTGATGTTGCGCACTGCGTCCAATTTCCTTTTTGTGACCCGTTGTTCCGACATCTAGCCCGTGTTATTATTGTCAAACAACTGTACCTCCAAGTGATAATCCTTGTCAGTCTAGCTCCACAATTTTTTCAAAAAGTGTTACACTACTAATAGTCTTAGTCGGTTAAGCGTGAAGGCTTACGTTTGAATACTACTTAACGGATTTTTAAGTATCGTGCTTCATTATTATGACACTCAATGCTGGAGCAAATGGTCATTAAAGCTTATACAATGATTAGTTCCACTATGAATAGAAAATACTCAAACATACCATCCTTACATTCTGTATACTGTACTTTTACAAATAAAAATCACTTCACATGAAGGGAACAAACAACAATATCATGCATCCATAATGACATGTGGCTCACAGTAACGAAATCTAATAATAAATGGAGACACTTGTGCAAAAATGAAAATACAACCTGCTCAAAGCATGGTCAAACAGCCACAAACTTTGCCAAACAATTATTACAAGCAAGCCCATAAAAGTATTATTTATCATAGATATTTAAGTTCCCTCTTAAATATACCAGAAGTGACATTATTATTGGCACTGCAACAGTCACTTGCTCAAATGCGAATTCCACATGTTCCAACACACTGAGTTTGCAATTAATGCCAACGTAATATTACCGTCACCTGGATAATAATATTATTACAAGCACAAAAATTGCGTGTGTGAGGGTAGGACTGCATAGCTGAATATTACCAACGCAACAATGCTCATTACCTGGTTGTCATTGTCGTCCGTTTCCCAAGTTGAAGAGGAGCCTTTACTTCACTCTATCGACCACGCTTCTTTGTCATTGTCAAGATGGTGACGATGTACATCACAAAAGTGTCATTTTTTTACTGCTTTGGCACACGTTGTATAAAAACGTGAATGTAAATTTTGTAAAGATGACAATGAGCATCCTGCTGCATACTTTAGACTCTTTAAAGAAAATGATGGTGCAGATGAAAAGGAGGGTTCTCATTCATTCATTCAGATCCTTCTTGCTTCTTCCCAAGCAACTTTCAAGGCAGGACACTCTAAAAAAGTGAGATAAGTAGTGCTTCCGAATAATAGGGATTATTGTTTACTATAACATGCACAATAATGGAAGCGTATTATGCAGTATAGATAAGTGGGTAAAATAATGCAAGCTAATACCTGCCACACGCCATTGTTATCGGCGTGTGGAGTATTTTTTGAGCTCCTCTCCGCAAAAGTGGTCTTCTCTCAGAAGCGGCCTTACGTGAGCATATTATCGACTCACTAACTGAAATAGGGCTCATCTTGTGAACAGGCTTGGGTTGCCCTGAGCTGTGAAATTAATGCGAGAAGATTTTCTCTCATAGAGGATTACACTTTATGTGTTCATCGTTAAGGATTATCATCATCAATTTTGCTTTTTTAGCGTGCCACACTTTACAAGTTTACACGCATTTGCAAGGGTTACGTGAGACAAGATTGATTACGTTTTTCTGTTGAGTGTTTCCATTACGTCTCATTATTATCCTTTTTTTGCAAAAATGTATTCCAGAAGTTATCAAGTGGTAAAAATATAATGTATTATTGCACCATTATCCAATCGACTGTGCTGCCAACAAGGAATTGTAGTTGGCGGTCCATTAACAATGCATAGTTAAAAGTACTCCATTGCCTGTCACTTCTCTCTCTGGAGCACTTGTCATCCACCCACTCACCTTCTCTGAATCCCAACCTACCCATTTAAAGAGTGATTACATTTTCATTCACAATCCGTCAAATCTATTGAGAATGCAATTTATTATTGGTCTCTGTTGAGTGACTTCTCTGAGGAGAGTGATGAGGAATCAGGGGAGAGCGAATAAGATGAAAAGATGGTGTATATATGTGAGTGTGTGAATGAACCCTTCGCCCATTTTGTTTGAGTGGAGATGTCATCTCATCTGTTATCTGCTCCCAACTCTGTTCGGCTGTCACCTCCGACAGACAAAATTTTCATCATGATCAAGTTAACCATCACCACATTAAGTAGGTAATAATAATGTGTGCCAAGTCAAAATGTGTTCTGTCTCTTTTGAAATATTAAATGCTTCTTTTGTGGAATCTCAACAAAGAGAAGAGGAGAAGTCAGTTTTTGTGAGGAGAACGGCGAAAAACATAAAAACGAAATTTATTGTTTGTAGGCTACCAGGTGTCACGAATTTGTTAAGGCGAAGTGGTGAAGAACGAGGTGGTGAAAATGGTGGCGAAGGTGGTAACAGCCCATGCTATGTTTCCTCCGGTGAATAGGAAGAATGAATGAATTTATTTCGCTCTTTGTGGATTAATGAGCTTGGCTCAGTCACACACAAATCAGTCGGTCAGACCGACCAACCTCCACAATTCCTCGGATATCCGGATTTTTTTTAACGCAGTTTGTTCAATGAAAAGAAGAAAAAAACCTTTGTAATGCATTTCGCAAAGTCAGCAAGGAAAGTACCAAGTACTCTCAGGGTTATTAACAGAGATCGTAGCTTATCCATGTCGGGACTACACGAAACCCATTTATTTGCGAAACTGCGGTATGCCAAAGGAACCTACCTTACGCGAGGGACGTGTGTGAATTGGGCCTTGCAGAATATAAAAATATTGGGAGAATAAAATATTAGCATTTTTAGACTTAGCGAGGCAGCACAGCACTTTAGCGATAGAGAGGAAACGTGCTTATCAATATAACCACCTTATTGTTATTGACCGGGCTTGTGCGTGTCACTCTGTATTTATTATACTTTTCTGTCACCCGAAAAAAACCAATCCTAAGAATATACGTGATATGCATATAAATACTGGAGTGATCCCGGGGTTATACAGAAGGATACTACACCCATTAATTTTACGTGGGTGAGAACTACTTTCAAAATAAAGCGTTTGACCAGAGGCAACGCCTATTTATCACGCTAAAAATAAATGTGCTCGTCGTTCTCAGAATTTGTGGCAGGTATGCTTTCCATGTATTTTTGAAGAGAGCTTTTTTAGGTTTTTTACAAAGGAAAGCAAAACGACGAAATTTCAGTTTTCCTGGTTTAAAATGAGGATTTTTAAGACATGCAATGCAGCATAAATGAGTTTGACTGTAAATAACTGAGCTTGATAAGAATCCGCTGCAGTTCTACATTGTCAAGAAGCAATGCGTGAAGCTGCTGATGTTTGATTGCCTGTCTTGCCGCATTCTTTTTCGTAATTTTCTACTTTGACTCTTGTTTACTTGTTCACTGTTCCAAATTCTAACCTTCCGTTTTTTGTCTCCCTCCACAAATTGTGTTTTTTTTTTCAAGAAGATACGACATCGGTAGAAGTGAGTTCCCACGTTTTCAATCTTGTCTTTACACGAAACCGACCTAAGCCAACCTGTGCATTCTGAGCAGCGCCGAGAAAACAAAGAAGAGACAATATTGCTCGAATCAAAAAGATTAATACGACATGCCCAGCCGCGTGTGATCTTGTCGTTGCCTACTTTGTCTTGTGTCACCACTTCTTCCGCTTTCTAAGTTAAAAACATATCCCGTCCACAAGACAAAATAAAACGATGTCTTTCATTCTATTTCGTTTACACTTTGAGCAGAAATCCTGTGCGTGACTTTCTGCATTTCAATTATGAGTTCAAATTTTATTTTCGGAATTCCAGCATGTGGTTTGTTTTGCAAAAGATTATGCAGTGACTTCATAAATTAGTTTTGAGCCTCCTTTTTTTTACGTTAAAATGCTTTCTAAGTGGCTACAAATATGTTGTTCCTCGCAGTATTCTACACTCGGTTTTTATTTTGAACTCATATGCTGATAATAAATGCTTGAACTGGTTTTTAGAAGAATAAAAACAACACACAAAAACCAACAAAAATTGCATAACTTTTTTTTATTCATTCATGGTGACAACGACGGCTCAGGCATTCCTGATGATGATGAGATGACTGATAATGATGATACAAGTTACTCAACTGTTTCCTGTGAAAACTTTTTTTCTTTTGAGAAAATAACACGCAGAGCGACCAACTGTCTGACTTGAGTAAAATTGGCAAGTTAAGTAGTGCTTATAATGATGATGATGTTGACGAATTCAATGACAATTTAAAAAAAAGAACGTTTTCTTCCTCCCTTGAATAGTGATTACTCGTAAACACTTTCTTCTTTGACTGATAATGATGATACAAGTTACTCAACTGTTTCCTGTGAAAACGTTTTTTCTTTTGAGAAAATAACACGCAGAGCGACCAACTGTCTGGCTTGAGTAAAATTGGCAAGTTAAGTAGTGCTTATAATGATGATGATGTTGACGAATTCAATGACAATTTAAAAAAAGAACGTTTTCTTCCTCCCTTGAAAAGTGATTACTCGTAAACACTTTCTTCTCTTGTGTTTTCGGATCCAGCATATAACTTCGGTCTTAAAAAAAGAAAATTGGTGATGATAGAAAAGGCGGAAGGAAAGAAAGTGGAGGGAACAACTGTAAAAATGCAGTTTAACTTGAGATTCCTCAAACTCATTTAAAAAGTGTCATTTATTTTATCTCTTTCGTCGAGTCTGTAAGGATAAGCCATAAGCCTAAAAAAATTAGTATTTTTTTCTACTCTCGAGTCTTTTTGATAGGGTTGGTGGGTTTAGTTTTACTTTACATCTATATTTTTTCTTTATTCTTTTAGTTTGGTGAGGATGAGGCTTTTACTCTGCTTCAACAACGGAACAATGTTCGGTTGTGTTGTGCTCTCTCTCTAAAGTGCTTCAATAAAGAGCATGAGCACAGCGAGAATTCTGGTTCTGTGATTTTGTCAGCTTTTTCTTTATCGTACAACAACCGTACAAAGTTCATTGAGATTAGATTCCTTTCCAGCAGTAATTAATTCTTTTGTTTATGTTTGCGTCGGGACGTCTGCATGACATCCAATATCTGTATGTAATTCATTTTGTTTCTATGTTGTTCCATTCAAATTACGTTCGTATATGTTGCATAGTTGCTTCAAGCTTTGTGATTTTGTGTCAAACTTAACTATTTTGTTGTTGAATGCGTAAAGAATTCGATGCGGTAGAGATGTTGACAGTGATCTGGCTGCTACTTGACAATAATCGTAATCAAACTTGACGCTTTACAATTTGTGTATTTTATGTTGACTTCTGATTGCTTCTGTTTTTTTAAATTTACATTTCGAAGGAATCTTATTGTTTGTTGCATTTCATAAAAATAAGTTTATTGGTGTGTGTGTGTTTTTATTCACAAAAACCCATGAAGTCGAGAAAAAGCAGGACTGATTCGTTTCGCAAAATGAACTTCTGTTCAAACATTTCGTTCATGTGTTTTCAACACTTTTTCCCACATGTCTGACCGTGAACAAAGAGTGAGTAACTTATCTCAAGTGTAAATTTTATTCACAAAAACCCATAAAGTCGAGAAAAAGCAGGACTGATTCGTTTCGCAAAATGAACTTCTGTTCAAACATTTCGTTCATGTGTTTTCAACACTTTTTCCCACATGTCTGACCGTGAACAAAGAGTAACTTATCTCAAGGAAAATATATTGTTGCCAATTTTACAAGATGGATGTAGGAAAAAATTGTGCTGGTAAGAATCAAAATGCATTGTTCCAGTGGTTGCAAAGGTAATGTTGGTCTTGCAGCTTCCTTGGCATTTTAATATCTCCAGTGGAGTAGAATCGTTTTAGTTCATTTATGCAGAGTCAGGCAACCACAAAAATTCACATTCGAAATAGAGCCATGTCGATGAAACAATTACAAGACATTTAGTCCAAAAAAAAATATTTATGTCGATTAACACGGCTTTTAGCAAGAGTATTTTCCACTAGAGAATACTTTTATGGACTAAAACTGAAAGCAATTTGCAAGGTGGAACAAGAGTGAAGAGGACTATTTTTGTTAGTTGACATGAGCAAACAACTTCTGTAGCAGCAGGTGAATGTCAAGTTGAGTCCATAATCAACTTTTTGTTACATCCACTTCACCATCTCAAAAAGTGTCCACCTACACGACGCAAAACACCAGAAATGTTACACCTGCCATATCATTTGTCTTACCAATTTTTCACGGTTGAAAATATGTAAATGTACACATATACCTTTTTCACCTTCCCACTTCAATTTCTTCCCCTAAAGGAGCAACAATGAACACACGAGAGCCAAATTAAAATATACTTTTACTGAATCACTGTGGCAAGAAACAGGTCTTTGGTGAGAACTTGACAACTTGAGCCAACTCAAATCTGCAACCGACCAAGACAATCTACATAATCATCCATGACTTTATTACGATTGCTTTACCACACAAGTCCTCATTTTTATTACCCAATAATGTAATTCTTCCTTGCATTCCTTCCGTTTACTTTCTGAAAATAGCTGATGATTAGATTTGGTTACAAGTTCTCAAAAAACAGATGGAAATACTACTTGAGTTTTTTTTTCATTCCATTGATACTACTCACTCTCATTTCGTAGCATTCGACAGAACTACTCGAAAAAATAAGTTTTATTTCGTGAATTAGATACGACCACGTTTCGAGATAACGTTTGGCTCACGACATA